>MU380267.1:0-119142 GCA_022495085.1 Xylaria sp. FL1042
GAAAAATGCCCTTGGGTGGTGGCTGAACTAGCATGCAGCTAAGTGGGTTTCTGGCCAACGTAGTGAAGAGACTCGGCCAACGTAGGATGGCTCAATTCTATAGCGTCTTTCACTGTCTCACAGTCAGTGTCTCAAAAAAAAGGAAAAAAAAAAAAAGGAGAAGAAGAAAAAGCAACGCCACCGACTCATTCAGCGGCTACCGGCTACTCAACTCGTGTTGGTCTTACCCTATACCTCAAGAATTCTAGGTCTCTATAAGCCGCTTTAAGGTGTTAAGAAATTTACCAATTCTCGAGGTACATGAACGTACATGGTAGGGCGGCTCGAAAAGTTCATGTCCAAGGAAACCTCACAATACCTATAATGCGTCGGAAACAATGAATCCCAAATCGGAAGAAGTAAGCTTGAGTGAGCATGCTTCCAAGTCTAAATAGCCATGCCTAGTTGTAGGATCATGTGCCAATAAATCATGCCATTAGCAATCAGGAACTTCATAGGTATTGGCAAGGAATAGATAAAGCTTGGACATAGGTAACACACGATGGCCGTTCATCAATCGCATCCATGGTTCGAGTTCGATGGGATACGACTTCTTCATAGCCACCGGCTCGCTGGGGTCGGGGAGGTGCTCGTTGGTGCTACATATCGGACTGAATGAAGCAAGCTTGGATGAGTATTGTAGTGTACTCACGGGAAATGAGCGAACGAATGAATATGTGAATTGCTATAATGAATATGTCATGCGCGCAGTTTAGTGGACAGAGGGTCTATTTTGACGAATCTACTCATCAGTCTTCGTAGAGCATGTCGGTGATAATGGTTAAGACCAAACCGTTCTGACTGATCCTACCCTAGACTCTAGTCTGCCTTTGTCATGACGCTCTAGACATTTGGTAGCTAAAGGTTCAAAGGGAACCAAATTAGACACAAGATCTTGTATACCATAGTCCGCCTTGGCGCTCTGATCGGGAAGCATAATAAGCAATGCGTGAATCGGACAAGTCCCACTGTTTAGGATAATAAATCTATGATCTCATGAACTTATTCGATGCCATACCATCAACTACGTGCGGTGCATGCCCTATAGAGCTAGGCATCTAGCTTACTAGAGAGACTGCCAAGCAATTCGCGGCGGGATCGAATTTGAAGAGCATCGGAAAGACACGGCAGAATTGCAGGAACCCCCATATTGTATGATGCGTGTTTCTAGTCCCGCCCATTAGCTTTCATTAATCTAAACCTTATAATGAACACACGCGCCGCTTGACAAGATGTAAACCTTAGCTGGCGAGGTTTCTCTTCTGCTGCTGGCTGTAACAGCTCAGACATCTTCATTCCCTGGGACGTCGATATCCCTGACCATGGCTTATGAATATGCCCTTGTGTAAGCACGAAATATAGCTGGTAATTTCAGACTCTGCAGCTGATATTAACTCCTAGGCACCTCATATACACCATCCCGCTCGCTGGCGTCTTGACAATCCTCCTACGACCCCTCCTTAGTCGATTGGATCTTTATAAGACATTAGCTTTGATCTCGATAGCTTTCTTTGCTACTTTACCTTGGGATTCATATTTAATACGGCACGGTATTTGGACATACCCTCCAGATGCTATTATTGGACCTCTACTTTTTGGAATACCGGCGGAAGAGTTATTCTTTTTCATCATACAAACCTACATCACAACACTGCTCTACATTTTATTGAACAAGCCCGTTTTACATGCTCAATTTCTCACCAACAATGAAGAGTCATCCCTAACCATCCGGCGAATCAGAAGATTCGGCCGGTTTCTACTACATGGCGGTACCATAACGGGCGCCATTCTTGTTATAAAGGGAGGATCAGGGACTTATCTCGGCCTTATCCTGATCTGGGCTTGCCCTTTTCTTTCTCTTGCCTGGTCATTTTCCGGCTTTTTCTTGCTCAAACTCCCTTTTGCCTGCATCGCGATTCCAATTTGTCTGCCTACGCTTTACTTATGGGTTGTTGACGAGCTTGCCCTGGGGCGAGGAACATGGGCCATCGAGTCTGGAACAAAGCTCGACTGGCGTTTATGGGGAAGCCTCGAGCTGGAAGAAGCTATTTTCTTCCTGGTAACCAACACCCTAATAGTTTTTGGTCTAGCAGCATTTGATAGGGGCATGGCAGTTTTGGACACATTTCCGGAAACATTTCCCAAAGAGTCAAGACATATGTTTCCCGGTTCGTTCATAAAAGCGGTCCTCACAGATCCGTCTAAATATGACATGAAGCGGATTAGAGGCATAAGGGAAGCCGTTAGCACCCTTCGGAAGAAAAGTCGCAGTTTCTACCTTGCTAGTGCCGTGTTTCCCGGGGCTCTTCGTATAGATCTGATATTGCTGTGAGTCCCACATACCTAACGAATCTATGGCAGGACCTAACGTCATATCAGATACTCCTTCTGCCGAATCGCAGACGATCTTGTGGACGACTCTCGTACAAAACACGAAGCGCTATCGTGGATACAAAAACTCACTGAGTACCTTGATAGGGCATATGGACAAGGATATTTGACGGCGGATGCCGTTGGCTATGTTGAGAAAACTTTCCCTGCACACGCGCGGTCAGCTTTAGAGCTTTTGCCCACTGGACTTCTTCCAAGCGGACCATTGTACGAACTTCTGGAAGGATTTCGTATGGATCTAGCTTTCACCGACGCTGAGTTCCCCATCAAGAACGAAGGGGACATTCAAACTTATGCGAGCCGCGTCGCGAGCACCGTTGGTGAATTATGTCTCTGGTTGGTGTTCCATCATAGTTCTGTAATACTGCCCAAGGATAAAAAAACGCGACTCGTCGAGGCCGCCATAACCATGGGGTATGCGCTTCAGTATGTCAATATTGCTCGCGATATCCAAGTCGATGCCGACATGGGCCGCGTTTATTTACCTACAAATTGGCTCAGTCAAGAAGGCTTGACCCCTAGAGATATCTTGAACAATCCTAGGCAACTGAAAGCAGAGACAGTCAGACAGAAGCTGTTGGACCTAGCATTTGAGGAGTACAATAGGTCACGCCCTACGATGAATTTGTTGCCTGATGAGATTCGGGGTCCTCTTATAGTAGCAGTGGAGAGTTATATGGAAATTGGTCGCGTTCTCAGAGAGAAAAGCGGTGTCCCTTCTAAGGCGAAAAGAGGGAGAGCAACCGTCCCTCGTTCTAGACGCCTCTGGGTTGCTTGGAAGAACCTTTCAACCTCATGAGCGCCTGCTTTAGTACGAAATTAGTATTGGCTAAAGGTGACAACCACGATAAGTATTTGTTTATCTGAATAATAGCAAGTATTTGACTCATTATTCCATATTTAATTATGGAATAAATCACAAGAATTGAGAAATTTTCCCTTTCGATTTGAACCTCAAGTTAGGTACCCATTGAATGCTCGTGTACGGCGGAGACTTCAAGGGTGTAACTCCTGGAAGATGAATGAATAGATTATCTTAACACATGTGATAAGTTAAAATACTAATATACGGATGGACGGGATCTGGTCGAACAAAAGTAATACAGAGAACAAAGTAAAAAACTAAAAATAAGTACCCTAGGGTGGAGGTAAATCACGCTCGACTTGACCATATGCAGTGATGAATCATCGAATTTCGGACACGAGCGACTCGGCTTTCACTTTAGAGTACATGCAGGTACTTGAAATGATGAGATAATCTTACCATTACGACCAACATAGGGTTGTCTAGGCGCATGTTAGCTAGTCGTCTAGGATATACACGGTATATCCATGATTACTAGCGTAACACTCGATCATAGTCTCTGACATCTATCTAAGAGATCGGTGTCTTTGTTATAAAATACGGGATCACCAAGATTGCGCTTACTAGGCGATACAGGTACACATGCATGGAACGTTGTGATCGCACATGTTTATACGTTTCAGACGCTGAAAGTATACACCGATCTGTTTTTTCTCTTTGCTTTGCTTTCCTCCCTCGATATCACTCTAATATCGTAGACCGTTCTTTGCAAGGTTAGATAATTATCCGTGATGGAGAAATTACCTCGTCAAAACGCAATCGTGATTGGTAAGATTCCCTTTTTGAACCCCAACAAACCTTCTGATGTTACGTATGTTCTCATGAATGCTGACACCTGAAAATAGGCGCCGGCGCCGGCGGCATCGCAACAGCGGCAAGACTGGCCAAAGCTGGGTTTTCTGTGACGGTCTTGGAAAAGAACCCGTTCGTAGGTGGCCGGTGTAGTCTAATAACGCACAATGGCCACCGTTTTGATCAGGGACCGTCGCTGCTACTGCTGCCTAAACTATTCCGAGAAGCCTTCTTCGATCTCGGTACGACGTTGGAGGCCGAGGGTGTCGAGCTATTGCAATGCCCGACGAACTACAACGTCTGGTTCGCCGACGGCGAGAACTTCGAGCTGACGACGGACCTCGCCCGCATGAAGACGCAGATCGAGCGATGGGAGGGCAAAGATGGATTCCTCCGGTATCTCAGCTGGCTCCAGGAGGCTCACACGCACTATGAGCTCAGCGTGTCTAAGGTGCTGAATCGTAATTTCACTAACTTGTGGCAACTTGCGACGCCCCAGTTCGTTCTTGCGGGATTGAAACTTCATCCGCTCCATAGCATTTGGAACAGAGCGAGTCGTTACTTCTGGTCTGAAAGATTGCGTCGGGTGTTCACGTTTGCGACCATGTATATGGGGATGAGTCCCTTCGATGCGCCGGCTACTTATTCGCTGCTTCAATACACGGAACTTGCAGAGGGCATCTGGTACCCTCGCGGCGGTTTTCAGACTGTCCTCGCGGCACTACAGCGAGTTGGGGAGAGACTTGGTGTCAGATACCGTCTCAACACAACCGTAAGACAGATCTTAACGTATTCGGATGGCAAGACGGCGCGTGGCGTGGAGCTAGACAGCGGTGAAATACTAGAGGCAGAGGTCGTGGTCGTGAATGCAGATTTAGTATACGCCTACGGCAACCTCTTCCCCCAGACAGCGCCACAAACACAGAGCTACAGTAAACAGCTTCGCAAGAAGGACGGGTCCTGCAGCTCTATTTCGTTCTATTGGAGCCTAGATCGCAAAGTCCCTGAGCTCCAGACGCACAACATCTTCCTGGCTGATGAATATCGTGAATCCTTTGACGCTATCTTCGATCGCCAAACGCTGCCCGACGAGCCAAGTTTCTACGTCAACGTGCCGAGTCGCATCGATCCTAGTGCTGCACCCGAAGGCCGCGATTCCGTCATCGTGCTCGTGCCTGTAGGCCATCTACTTGAATCCAAGGGCTTTGAGACCACGACCAATGGCAAAAGCGGAATCCCACGGGATCAAGACTGGAGTACAATAGTAGCGCGGGCACGACGAGCGGTCCTATCGACCATTGCAGTGCGGACGGGATGCACGTACCTCGAGCAATCCATAACGCACGAGGTCATTAACGATCCATTCGCTTGGGAGGCCAAATTCAACCTGGACAAGGGCTCGATCCTCGGGCTGAGCCACAGCTTCTTCAACGTGCTAGCCTTCCGCCCAAGGACGCGGGCAAAAGGCTTCCGGAACGCGTATTTCGTCGGCGCCAGCACGCACCCGGGCACCGGGGTACCTATCGTGCTCGCGGGGTCTAAAATTACCACCGAGCAGATCCTTGACGATATGCGGATAGCCGTTCCGTGGAGGGGCTACCCAAGTCGGATCCGCGATCAAGGCACGCCGCAGAACTCCAGTACGGGGAAGTTGGATACGATACGCACACCATTTTTGGAGTCCCCTTTGTTTGTAATCTTGCTTATTTTTGGTGCGGTCTTGTATATGTTGGTATTATCTATTAGCCCCTCAAGATGGTAACGGCCTCTGCCGTATGTGTAGGAGGTATTAGCCCCTATCTGCCGAGGGTCGAGCGTTTAAGTATAGTAAACCTTTCATCATAGCAGGCGGGAAATCGCGCTACTATGTGAAATTAGATATTGTTCTAGTAATAATAATTCAAGATTTGATTCACATATATGACAAGCGCAATTCTTGATACGTTAAAGACATGTGGACAAGAGGTACGACTTTCCAAGAACTGACGCATACGGGGGCAGTTGGGCGGTATACGAAATTGTGACGTGTTTTTTAAGGGACAAAGAATACTAAATACCCGGTGGAAAGCCTCTATATTATTGCGGCCGAAAAGATATGGTGTCTCATCGAACTGTCGTCTATGACAGTCAGTGATCATCACAAACCTCCTAGAGCAACCTATCAGCAGTCTATTCCTGGGCCCTTACCATCTCGCCTGTATGATGACACAAGTATGGTGGCTTTAGCTTGTTTGGATTCTGGGGGGTTTTATAAGATGACTCGAGTTTCGCTTATACGCACATACGCAGACCTCTAAGAGCCAATCATCCCGTCTCGATACACTGCAATCCAATCTCGTGTTAATTACGACTTAGTTAAACTAACTAAGTCTGGAACTATCAAGCTGCTATCTACTTAAGTATCTATCAAGCACCTGCTTGTCCCCTCATGATGATAATTAGGTAGGTAGTCATTCCCCAGGCTTTTGATTCAGAAAGGAGAAGAAAAAGACCCAAAACAAACTGAACCCAATCCAATAAAATCCAAGGAAAAAGAAAAAAGAACAAGAAATTCATTCAACGTTATTGTCTGAAGAAGGTTCCCCCCCTTTTATTCCCGTCGTCTGCTTCTGCTCCGCTCCCTACTTCGGCTATGGTCCCTATGCTTAGAATCCCGGACGACCAACAACCCTTCGCTGCTCCTATGGCTATGATGATGCCTTCCCCTGTCTTTCTCTCTTTCCTTTTCCTTCTCCTTCTCCTTCTCTTTCTCCCTCCTCCTCTCCTCCCGCTCCCTGTCTTTCTGCCTCTCGTACTCGCGATCCAGCTCCCTCTCCCTCTCACGCACGCGGTCCTCGTGGTCATGGGTCCGCGTCTCGGTGACTTTCTCGACGGCTTCAAATCGCTTGACTTCGTCAGGCATGCGCGTGACGACGAGCTGCTCGCAGAACAAGCCCCACTCGCCGCTTGTGCCCTCGCGCACCGCGTCCGCGAGGTCCTCATGGTACCGCTCACGATATGCCTTCTTGATAGCCGCGAGGTGTTGCCGGTCCCAGTGGAAGCGTACGAGCCGGCTGATGAGTAGCTCGCGACGCAGGCCGTCCTTCCTGGACGCCGTCAGCGCGTGGTGCAGAAGGAGGGCATCTCGGACAGGCTTGTTGATGATGCCGTTGAGGACATGCGCTAGTAGCTCGCCCTACGAAGAAGGGAAGTAACCGTTAGCTAGTCCGGACGATTCAGTGTGTCTTTACGCTTGCGCATTCACTCGTAACTTTTGGAAAATCAAAGAAGTAGACGTGGAGTGAAATAATCAACCACTAGGGGATAGACAAAGGCATCAATCTTGAACTTACCACTAGGTTTCCGCTCTTTCGAAGCGCGTCCCGGGCAAAATTGCTGCCGCACACCTTTTCATACAGTTTGAGTGCTTCACGTAGATGCTGGTCGCTACGGAGCAGAACGATCTGAATCATGGCGGTCTCGCCACCCTTCTCAGCGCGAACCGCCTTATACAAGCTCTCGACGTCGTCCTCGACCAATCGGCGATCGATGGGCAAGAGACGTCCGTACGAGTCGCGGTCCTCCATGCGACGCTCCTCCAAGACGAGCATAACAGCTTTCTTGAATTTGTCCTCCTTGAGCTCCGTCTTCATGCACTGAACTAGCGAGTCCTTGTACTTCTTGTCAGAGAAGGCGTCTTTGATGTTCCGAATCTCGTCGTTGGTGCGGCCCATGAGGCTCTCGATGAGGAGCTCACGGCGCGTCTTGTCGCCCTGATACCAAAAGTTGGCCCAGTAGGCGTCGGACTCCCACTTGCCGAGGGCGGTGGCGTAGCAGGCCTTCATCAGCACGGGGTCCTCGTCCTTGAGGCGCAGCCGAATGTGCTTGGCGATGTTGACACCGCGCTTGTCCGGGCCGATCTTGACGAGTTTCTTGTACTGGGTCCGCAGCTCCATGACCTGCTCGTGGGTTAGCCCCGGCAGGATCTCGATCAGCGTCTCCGTCTTAGGCGCTCGGTGCTCGCCCTTGAGGGCCTGCGATAGACGCTCCGCATCATCCTCAGGGTCGTAGAACCGGGCTCGCCGTCGCGCCTTCTTCTCCCCGCCTTCGCCGTCCGAGAAGCCGGGCGAGAGCGGTTCGATGACGTCGAGCCCGCTTCCCTTAGAGCCGTGCGAGGGGAGAAGCAGCGGAGACGGCATCGGAGACGATTGCTGATATGTCCCGTGGTATGACTCGAGAAGGGGGGATGCGGGCGGCGCGCCGCCGCTGCTGCTGCTGTAGGACAGCGACGCCGAATGGTGGCCCGTATTCACGCTAAGCGTGGACATGCGTGTGGTCGAGGGGTTCGGTGAATGGTCCCGGCGGCCGTAGCTCGAGGGTTGGTTGACTGTCAGTACATTAGGCGCTGAGGAGCGAGGATCGGCGCCATAGGAGTTGCGATGCGGCAAGTGATGTGTAGAGGGAGGGGCAGGGGCAGGGTCCAAGGGCTTCGAGTACGTCGGCTTCTCGTCAACCCACTGACCAGGCATCGTATAGTTATGTGACGACTGTGGAGGCTCATGACTGCTGGCGTGGGGCTTGGTGTTGGCTAAGGACGGGACACTGCCATAAGCCAGATATTCTTCTTCCCTTTCCTTCTTGCGACTCTTCTTCTCGTCGCGACCATTGTCCGGGCTCTGTGGCTTGGATGCGTATTTGGCGGGCAGAAATGCGTCTGCACCCCGCCGGAGCGTATTTTGCACGGCTTCCACCACGTCCACGTCGCCTTTTGACCTGCGAGGTTCTTGGCTGCCGGGATGGGAATGCCGCGAATCCACGTTGGGCATCGTGGGCATGTCAATGCCCTCGTGGCTGCGACTATAGTACCGTGACTCCTGGGTGGGAGATGCTATGCGGTACGAGTCCCGGTGGCCGTTGTGATTGTAGTCTTGGGCAGGCCGTCGGGGACCGGCGTCGTCATAGCTGAAGCCCGCGGGAGGAGAGGGCATGCGAACGGCGTTGAGGATAGAAGGGGACTCCGAGACGCGTTGCCGGCCACGATCGTGAGACACGGGGCGTCCGCGCCCACCATCATCGCCTACGTGCAAAGACATGCTTGCAGTACGCAGATGATACACTGTTGCTGAGGCCCTCGTGACCACAGACTCAATCTGTAAGATGGTTCGGTCGACGGTGAGCTACCGCGGACTGGTTCCTGGGAGAAAGGGTAGCGTCCAACGAATGAGCTTAAATACTGCGGGGTAGTAGGGCTGGACTTGGATTGTTGGAATCCCACGGCGGTGGATCTGACTGGCAGCTTGTAGCGTCGTGTTGCTCGAATGGCGGCGGTGGATGCCCCACGATGCCCCCGGTCACGGTGAGGCCGAGCTATGCTGGGCACAGACCGTGTGGATATGTAGTGTAGGTCACCAATAATCGTCGGTTAAGTCACCGTCCCTTGCCTTGTGATACCACCGTACAAGGTCTTTAGAATCTGAAAGGAGGGAGGAAGGAAGGGGAGGGGAGCAGCGGATGGCTTGATATATAGCAGATTCTCCATCTGGCCTCGATGAAACACATAGCTCTCCCGCTCTGACTAAGAAGCACGCCTGTATATATATACATAGGTCGACAGGCGGGTTCGATCTGGATAGATACCAAGATGGAGAAGCCGTGAGGCGCAGGATTCAATGGCCTTCCCCTTGCTAGGAGTCTGTCTCCTCCCTAGCTCAAGAGAGGGAGCTGGTTGGTCGGTTATGGCGAGCTCCATCAAGACTAGACAGTCTCTTGCATATGAGGCGGCCCTCTGCCAAGCAATGGTTTCTGCAGGACCCGTCTTGGGGGCCAAAAAAGACCAAAAAAACAACAACAGCAGTTTGCTTATGGAATGGAGACGGATTGTTGTTTCCGTGCATGAACTGGCTCATTGACGTATTTACAACCAATACACTGAGTAATTTGGGTCAGTAGATTGTGTAGACGTGCAGCTAGGCATATGGCGCTTTGCTTGACACAGCCTAGGCCTAGGCTTACTTAGTCGAGGACAGGCGATTAGCCTCATGTATGGTAAATTGCTTGTCAGCTTTGCCCCAGTGTCGGTGTATGTCCCATGAAGAGGAGAGGACACGAGGAGGTGGAAGTGATGATGCCAGTCAAGAGCACAGGGCAGCCAGTCAGTCGTTACCACACGATTATTCCCAAACGGATGCCATTGGAGGATCAAGCATGAAACACTATATACAATAAATAATGAATGCGGAGCCCAATGCAAGCCATCATCAAATGCGGGCTGAGCATTGGAACACACGTGTAAGAGCATACACACCACACAGACGTACAAAACTTCTATGATGCAGAGAAACACCACCTACTCCAGTGCATTGTTGATTCAAACGTGGCCCGCCGTTGCGTCCTAGTCAGACGGAGTCAACAGTCGGAGTCCAGAATACCGCTGCCTGGCTGCTTGCGTCTGTTAGATGGGCAGCTTAGCTTACATGCTTGGAAGTGGATCTTGGACATGGCGATCTATGCCATTCATTTAAAAACACATATGAAACGTGCGTGGATCTGTTTCGCTCATCGAATTTGTAGCCGGCTCGAAACACAATGGCGTTGTGGTGACTCAGGCGTGCATTGATGGAAATCTTGACCGTACGGTCTAGTCCTAAGAGCGGTTTTGATTTTCCCCAGGACGGCCACATCTTCAGGAATTATCGTATTGCCATTCAAGCTTGCGGTGATGGTAATCCCTACATACGAGATCATTGATACAGCTCGTTCTTCTTGATTCGAGTCATGATAGTACGTATTATGCCTTCAACGCCAAGAAAGCCCCCATGACTTTCTACCAAACCATGCTGTTGTTTCTCTCCGGCCGTGCGCATATAAAAAAAAGAACCACCAGCACGCAAGTGCTAAATCATAATCCCAAACGCCAGCGCATAAAGCCTACAACCTCTTGGATATACAGTAATAGCCTCGTCACCACTATTGCCTTGCCGTCGTCATCTCGACTTTGCTAGTCTCTCGTTTGCTCTCGCTGAATGCTCCGATCATCGGTTCGTAGGATGCGCACGGTTTCCCTGTCGGATTGACCTTGCCCGTCGCGTCATCAATATCTAAGTAGATTGGACCATGTCCCTTTCGGAAGCGGCGAATCCTAACGCTCATGGTTAGCTCCGCGTACATGTACACGCATTGTTGTATGTATCCTCTCTAACGCGAGCCTTACCTTGAGACGACAGGTTTCCACAACTCGATGACAAGTACAACAGCAATGAAGCTGAGCACAAGGCTTACCACGAGCATATCGGTATTTACTCGCACACGATGATAGTGCAGAGTCTTATCGGTTGTGAAACAGGGGAGCCAGATCGTTGCCTCTCTTGATGCCTTGGTCTCCCATTCGACAATGGTCGCTTCTGTTTCCCAATCACCCGTACTAGCTCGGGTTTCCTCTCTAACAATGCTCGATTCGGCAAATGGTGACTTGTTGGTCAAACGATGGGCTAGTGATGCTAGATAAGACTTGGGCTTCTTGGGTTTCTTGGATGTAGGAGAATATTTCTTTGGCGACGACTTGGCGATGCTAGTTGATGATAATTGATGCTGGCCATTGCTGGGGTGTATCCCTGATCCCTTCAATCCTTTTTTCCCAGAGGCTTTACTCGGCGGCCCGATCGGGGTCTTGATTGGCAACTTGATTCTTGGCTCCTGTCGCGGGGCGGAGTTGGACAAGTCAGCTCGGCCGGGGACCTTATTTAAGGCTGTGGATATCGGGGCTGCGATAGCACATGACGAGAATGCCAAAAAGTAGAGAGCTGCTGACAATTTCATGGCAGGCAGTTCTGTTGTTTTCCGAACGGTCAAAGAAGGCGGACCAATGTGTTGCTGGTGGAAAAGGTAAGAATAAAAAGAAGGGAGAGAGAACAAAGCGTTTCTAGAGTCCAAGGGACAATAGATAAGTAGTAGATTGGTAAGTGAGTGAGGGTGAAACTGTGTCCCGTATCCTGTACGCCGTGCAGATGCTTGGAAGCGAAACAGCTGAAATCTGCACAATCCTCCCCTTGTTGGTTACGGATGATTACCTGCTGTGTGGCGGTCGCAGGTACCAAGGTAGGCACGGAAGCGGCTAAAATGCCGATAAACAGAGAAAAGCTAGGAGAGCCGTAGAGAGTAGATTGGATTGGATTGGGTCGGGTCAGATGGTATGGAATGGGCAGGGTTAAGCTGGGATCTGCCGGTTGACCAGTAACTAGAGGGCGAGAAAGCAAACCGAACAAAGCCCGGTGCCAAAAGTGCCGGCGAGGATGGTAGAAGAAACAAGAAGTGGTTGGCACACGCACACGGGAAGAGAGAGAGAGAGAGAGAGAGAGAGAGAGAGAGAGAGAGAGAGAGAGAGAGAGACGGTGAGGAAGGAGAGAGATCTCTGCAGTTTATGTGGTAAACAACTGGGAGAAGATAGTGTGCGAATAAGTAAGGGAATAAGTAATTGAGTGACTAGGCAGGCAGACTGGGTTAGACAAGACACGAACGAGATAGGATGAGCTGCTTAAACATGTATCATGTATTGGGGGAATATAAGGTAAGGCCCACGGGTAGTACCAGTATAACGTTATAGCTCGGGAGGGTAGCTCGGGAGGGGGTACGGTACGTAGTAGAGATAGCCTGAGGTAGCTGGAGGTAGGTATGTATGAACGCATAAATGTATGTATGTATGTTAGGTACAAGCAGCACGTCAGTCAGTGAGCTGATGGGTCCATGGACGAGGTACCCTAGGGATGGATGGATGGATGGATGGATGGATGAACCAACGAATTGATTACATAGGCATGCACGCGGACCTTGTTTTGTTTGCTTGCTCGTTGGTTCCTTCCTCTACAAGTGTGTAGTAGATCCCCGAGACTGCTCGAGAGTCGAAGAGTGACTGCCAATGTTGCAAGAACCGACGGCCAGAGTGCGTAAGTAGGGAGGGAGGGTATCTGACGCAATAGCAAGGAACTATCTAGGTAGTATAAAATAAAAAAACAACGGTCGATCAGGACTTACTTAGTAGCTTGGCTACAAATACCTACCTAGGTAGTGTAAGTCAACTAACAGGTCAGACAGTCCCGTCTAGTCTAGATTAGCCTGGAAGACTATAGATTGCCAAAGGTCTAGACTGGTTGTATGTATGTACCGGTAGTGTGTGTATGTGTGTCTATAAGTAAGACTACATACCTAGGTACTTATTCAACTTACTCGATGCAGTACAGTCTACGGCAGAATATAGTAACAAGGAAAGCGAAAATAAGGAAAATAAGGTAAAATAAGGTTCCAGGTACCTGATCGACGGTTTATTGGCAGGGATAAGGGAGGCTTCGGCTGCAATCCATAGGTTGCTGATATTTCCACTGACACGTTGGTAATACCCGACTAGCCTAGTCCCCCTCCCTTTACTGTTTGGAGATAATGTGCGCGCGCGCGTGCTAGGGAACATGGGACATGAAGCTCGAATCAATTGTCGGGATGAATCACGGTTTCAAGTCAGTGGACCAGGCGTCTCTCCATCCCGGCCAGTAGTGTAAATATGTGTATACTAAGTATGTGTATACTAATACCTACAGAGGTAGTGCACACACTATTTTAGGTAAGTAATAGTGCAGCTGCAGCGTGCTGCTTGCTGGTTATACTGTTAAGTATCTTCTTGCGGACTGACTGATCAGTTTAGTAGTACCTATAAGTTAAGCAAGTACCTAGGTACCTATTCATTTATTTTTTAATTCATCTCTGGCTGTAAGTCAACTAATCGTAGGTACGGTTAGCACGTGCTATAGCTACTAGGTAGGTCATGCCAGTTAGGTATGTATAGACAAAGTTGACATGCTAGGTCTCATTTTGATTTACCTATATTTTTTTATTACTCTTTTTTATGCTTTAAAACCAACCATTGTGCACGTCAACCCAAACATATGCTAGGTAAATCCCTACAGACACGTACGTATGCGATGGCTTAGACCCCCCATTGGGTTGGGTAAAATATTTAGTGAAGTCTATCTAGCCACAAGTAATGCGCACTCGGCCATGTGGTGCATGTCGATTACCCCGTGGCTTATCGAGATAGCGTCTTGGCTCCCGCTGCTCGTAGTTGTAGCCACTGCCCACGGATTTATCTTGGCAGGGGACCCGTTCAACTGGTAACAGCGTACGGACCTCATCTTGTATAATTCATTGTCCGAGCATCTAGACGTAATAACAACGATCAAAAATCTCGGCACAGTTTCTCGTTAAAGACCAATATTGAAATAGACGAGGCCTCATGTACGTATGTAGTATACTGGTACCTACATATAAAGTTGACATCACGGGTAATGGGAGGATGTTGCTCGTATCCGGCAAGCCCCGTAAGGCACAGCCCTCTTGGCGCAGCAGGTCTAGCAGAACTAGCAGATTTAGCCGCATGGCTGAGGTTATAGTATACTAGAAGTATCTAGGTACTCGTCTTCCTCGCTCTCCGCCCATTTCTACTCATGTGTTTCTACTAATGCGTTTACTAATACCTAACCTTTTCTGCATGTGTAGAGTCTCATATGGAGCAACTCTTTAGGTGCAAATCACGTTAGCGATAGAAGCAAAACCCCCCCTTCCCCCTCCACCAGTTTCGGGACAGTACCTAATTCCGACTTCTACATCTACCACCAGGCTATGTCCATGATCTACACGTCTCGTCTTTGCAATGCGCATTGTCATGAAGAGCCCTAGTCGGAACCTTGCGACCGATCAATTGCCCAGTGAGGGAAATAATGGGCGGGCGGTGGGCCCCGGTTACTTGCCTACTTACGTAGTTCATACGTGATCTACACGTGTATCGTTATATGCAACAGGGAAGATTGGAGATGGGATGACGACTACGTTTGCCAGTCTCTTAGCAACAAACCGGCAATCAACTAAATACTGGGTAGTCATACCCACCTGACGAACGATGTTGCCATGATGGATCCGAATTGCAACATGGGTTCGATCCCTCTCAGTACTCACCGATGGCAGCTTACGTATGTTGTTGCGTTGCGTCTTTACCCTTGTTGAACAATTAAGTTAATTGTTATCTAACATACGTAACCAGACGCAATTCATGACAATGTATAAGTAGCTGTTCATGGGTGTACTAGATTGACAGGGAATCATTACTGTATATCTGAAGGTGAGAGTTGCTGTGTTCAGTTATTCCACTTCGTGGCCTGTTTCTCCCCTGACAATCTCCACTACAACGTTGCTGATCAGCTCCCTAACTAGCTATCTCCCTATTAGAGTCCCCATACGCTGCCTATATAACGTTGTTGAATCTGTTTCAAGTAAATACATAGAGATGTTGATCAGAATTCCACTACTACTAATACACTATCTATGAGAATTGCTCCGGCGGCCTGTATCATCCGAGTTGCCAATTCAAGGGTTGCCCTTCTCGATGGGTTTAGACTTGAGTGAAATTGATCAACTAAGTTGTGGAGTTGTAAATACTTGCGAGTCATAAACTAGAGACTCTACCCGGTGAGATTACATAACAGCGTGCCGTCTATCTTCTCACTAAGCTTACGCGTTCATAAAGAGCAGCGTTCACGCCTTAGATAATCTCGGGAAGCGATAACCGTGGCAGCAGAGTCTCTTCACATCAAGAGCAAATCCAGCTGGGATAAGTTAAGCCCCCCCCATTGATGCCGCAACTGCATCTCTTGTTCCGGAAGCCATGTGTGCTTGAGCACTCGCATATCATTTAAGTCGACCGCTCCACGGGGCATCTCGTCTCCTCCGTTGTCACAGCGAAAGACGTTTCTCTTAGTTCATATTTATATTAAACATCCGCTAACATTCCACTATCCAGCAACACAGTAACATACTAGCCTATCACAACCAGGAGGCTACCTAGGATATATATTTACCTGGGCAGAACCTAGATACATAGTACGAACCATAGACAACCTATTCTTAAAAGACCCATACCTATACCTTTTGAAGAAGTTAGTTAGGGGGTTTGGGTTGCACAGCGCTGAGTGCGGGTAGCCTAACTAGGTAACCCACTAGTTAAGTAGCTTAATTACAATAAGGTACCTACTTAACCTACCTACATACGTATTAGTAGTAGGTACCTACCCGACTTCGGTTGTTACCCCACCAATCTCCAGGATCTCCAGGTAGTCGGGCAAATACCTTGGGTAAGAAGTACGTACTAAGTAGGTAGGTACGCCAAGCCATTTTGGTACTTTACCTAACTATCTGATAATTCAACTTCTCCTACCGACAATCAACAACCACAACAGACATAAACGTGCCACCTACGGATATGTACCCAGTGCAATGAACACAACATTGGACGGGAAGACACATGGCCAATGCTTCACTGGCTATGCGGGAGGGGCCGTACTCGAGCCTGATGCGGTCGGCCACGGCACCTACCGAGCTGCCGTCTCCTCGTTCGGCACGCTCGCATCTCGCCCCTGAAGATGCCTTCACCTCGCAGCTGTCGGGCCGCCGTGACCTCTCTGCCGTGGCCGCCCAGGACTCAGGGTCCGAATTACGCCCGAGGGCCACGCGGGCCAAGCTCCAGAGCCGGAGCCGCAGCCGCAGGAGGAAGCGCAACTGGAAGAAGCTGCTCTGGGTCAAGCAGTCCTGTATGTATATACGTCCTGCTTTCTTCAATTCGCCGCCGCCATTGTCCGTGTGTTTGTTGTGTCTGCTAGCCATATACGGTGTTGCTCACGCCTTCTTCTTCTCTCTCTCCTAGACCCGGACAACTACACAGACCAGGCGACGTTCCTCGAGAACCTCCAACGAAACCCCCGTCTCAAGCCCTATGAGTTCTGGCCCCTTGTCGCCGATATCAGCGTCATCCTGCAGCAAGTCTGCTCTGTTACAATATTCGTTGTTTGCTTCGTCGGTATCTTTCAAGAGCGCGTTTCGCCTGTCTCTGTCGTTGGCTGGGGCAGCTTCGCGACATTCGTCGGGTGGCTAATATGGGACAATTGGGTCGGCTTAGAAGACGAAGACGAGGTGTTGCAAAGACGCCGCAGTAATCGCAATCGCGCTGCGAGGGAGCAGCCAAGCCGACGCGATCGACCCCAGTCTTCCGCTGCCGGTTCTATGACCAACCTGGCAGCCGCTGAGCGTGCATATCCTCAGATAGCCATCCATCAGTCTCATTCCACCTCAGCCCTCTCTCTTCAGTCGAGCATATCCCAGGCGAGCAATGCAGCCCGGCCTCCCACTGACCCATCTGACGAGCCCAAGCACCGGTCTTTGTCCCCCACTCCAAGCGGCCGGACAGCTCTGCGTTTAGGTACCATTAAGTCTGCTGTTCTCATATACTCCACCCTCCTGGGCCTGTCGCCCATTCTTAAGTCCTTAACACGCTCTACCTCGTCAGACAGCATCTGGGCCATGTCTTTCTGGCTACTCGCCATTAACATTTTCTTCTACGATTATTCTGGAGGCGTGGGCGTCAAGTTCCCTGCCTCGCTCTCCACAAATGCTGCTCTCATGGCATCTACCGTGCTAGCTTCACGGCTTCCTTCCACTGGACAAGTGTTCAGCCTCACCCTTTTTAGTATTGAAGTTTTTGGGCTCTTTCCCGTATTTAGACGGTATGCCAGGCATCAAAGCTGGAGATATCACGTCACTCTTTCCATCATGCTCGTAATAGGAGCCGGTGCTGGTGTGGGAATGATACTGGGCGGTGAGAAAGATGCTGTCTCGCCGTGGAAGAGCGGCTTGTTGGGCGTGCTCGTCGCTGCTCTCGCCGCTATAGTGGCCATAGGCGGCTGTAGCTGGTGGCTTATTTCCTTACAAAAGTACAAAAATGCTATCAATGGGCCCTGGGACCAAGCAAGGCCGATAATTATCAGTCGTAGACTGTGGGACGATGATTAACGAATAATACAATTCAATATATCAGGGCTACTACTGCCTCGGTCCGAGCCTCTACTTGCTTCCCTAATTCTCCTCGCAATGCAAATCTAACGTATCCATAAGTTGCCCAAGTCTTTCACGATATTATCAAAGTCTCGCTTATGACAGATTGTGGATTGATCTGCCAAACAACCACCCGTCTGACCATAAAACCTAAGCATATTCCATAACTGCAGGCATTTTACTATGTGAACTTATCAATCTGACCGCGGAAATCCACATTCACGTACCAAGAGTCACTGTTTAAGGGCACCCATAACCATATGTCTTAGTCGAAGTAATTTCTCAAATCCAGCCTTGGCTGCGCATACTACATACTGCAGTAGGAGTCAAAATCACATCCACGTCACTCGTGACTTGTAGAAAGAATATGAATTGAAAGCGAGCAGTATCAAACAGTATTTCTTTCCCTTGCTCTCACATGTCCTTAAACCCGCCTCTGAGGCGAATCTCAGATCTGAGCTTTAGACTATCTCGCTCGGATCATGATGTACAGTGGGATCAGAGGTTGAGAAATCACAGAGGCCCTATGTCAAGCGAGCACCAGCTTTATGATTTCAATGTGACTCAAATCTAGTCAGCGCATCATGACATCTCCCACATATAGCATTTTCACCACCAAGCCGTAATTGACAGGCACCAAACATATTAATGCAATTAGTGAAGAAGATTTAATATAACTAACCCAGCAATCTATGTCTAGCTAGCTATATATCTCGATGTGATTAGGCTGGCTCCCAAGACGTCACATGCGATGGTAGAATATACGCATATCTAGACAGCCAGGATCCGTGGTATATATGCTATCGTCAGGCTACTTATCATATCGCCAGGTCATCCTCGCGTCATATTTGTCTTTATCTTATTATTTAACCATAATTACTCATTCATCTCAGCTTTGCTCATTGACCATCTAAGGCAAGGCGTCTATATTTTGAGTTGGGAGACGCAGTCAAAGCCTCGAAATGCTTCTATTTTCCTTGCCATCGCTTGGCCACTTTGGTCAGGCCGCTCGATATTCGTCTAGGATACTTGAAATATATAACCCATCAGTTGCATACCCAACCAAGGCCATCAAACATCATACGCCGACACGTAGTAATCCAGACAGGAAACAAGCAAAGAAAATATCCCACGGCACCGTTGCTCGACGGGTATTTACGACGTCGAGAAGCCGGAGGTCATTTCTGCGCCCTATGTCTTATGAGAAAGGGGGTCTATGAATGTACGTACAACCCCCCTTTGCTGACCACATTGTATCTCGTAGGGCTCATTATTGTCCCTCTCCTCAAAGATACTATCTACTTCCAAATCCGATTCTTGATCATTGCGGGCGGCTTGGAGAAATATACTTCATGTTTGGAGTAGTATTCTTCGCAGCAGAGCTATGGCTGTCGATAAGAGTCACTAAGCGTAATCGACAGCTCAAACTATCCGGATCATATAGATTCTAGACAGAAGTCACGGTGGTCTCAAAATAAGCCGCAATCTCCAGCACAAATTCTCATGGGTATATGTTCTTGTAATCGCGGGCTGATGTCTACTTGGCGAAAACACTAAGTGTGTGCATAGAATACGTCGCACGTATCTGCTATATAAATATCGTTTACAGGCTGACGTGCTAATATGTTCTATGTTCAACAATACATTTGTTAGTGTGTAGCTGTTACTGTCTGTCTCCAACTCATATTGGCTCTTATCGAGACTTAGACATGCAGTCAAAGAACCCCCGTGCGACAACCATGGATTCAGGAGTGTAGCATTACCTCAAACTGCTGTCTCGGGACGCCGGGAGCTTCTGGAATTCCCCACCACCAGGTCTTGTCTTATCCCCCGGCTTCCCTGCTGTCTCTCATAGCTTCGGGGATAATGTATATTTCCGGAGTAGCGCAAGAAAGCAACCAAATCAACTTGATACTGCACTCATAAAATACGCATTAGTATTTATATCTATATACTTATATCGCTGTAGGTCGCCGTGGAAGGGCGCCCTACCGGCTCTACTGATCGACGGGCAGAGGTGCTAGCGCTCAACATCTTCAAACTCCAATTATTGAAGTCTCGCAACGCCGTTGGAGATTCACGACTAGAGGCCGGACGCCGCGCACATTTTTGGCGAGCAACCATTGCCCTTCCATGCGGAGGGTGTAGCGAAGGCTCGCTCCCGGGAAAACTAGCCGAGGGCTGGTAGGCTACCAAATATGGGTATCAGTGCCGCCATGGTGTGTAGTTATTGCCTGCTTGGCAATATTTTGCCGGGGGAGATGAAATCGCCGGTAAACGTCACTCGCGGGGGTGTTCTTGTGATGGGACTCGGTTGATCGACGAAACGACCCCGGGGTCCCTTTCTCGACTGTGGAGACTCAGATCTGGGGCTTTCTTTCTCGGAACTCTTAACCGAAAGCCATAAGCAGCCATGAAAACCGTTTCGGAAGTTTCAGAGGAACGGGCTTGATTGAGGCTCCCATTGCGCCTTGCGGTCTGCTGCCACACCGGGACTCGTCCAACCGAATCGCGACCCGACACTGTGGGCGAGGACCTGCAGCATGACAGCAGACAACAGGAGATGCGATGCTGGTGAAATCAGTTACTTATCTGTCCCCTGGAACGATGACGACACGGCGGTTCTCGAAGCGACGCTTCGTCTACTAGTAGTGTACACACGACACCAAGCCAGCTACTATACCCTTCTCGGGAATATCTATTTAGTGTTTTAGGCATCTCCTAAATCTATCTAGTATGCGCTGCACTACCTTCTCCCAACTGCCTGTTATCGACACTACGCTGCCAACCATGCAACATGCCGCACTGCAAGTCTCGTATATGGCAATCCGCGGCTGAAAGAAATGAAAGAAATATTGGGGGGAAACAAATGGCCATTTTAGGTGGGCTACAGAAACTGATAGGCGCCACGCCCCCCTGACAGGGCGCTGGTCAGGTATTTGTCATAGTCTCTGCTGCGAGCCGGCCGCTCTCTATTTCGGTACGGAGTTACAAGAGCGTCGTACACGACTGTAGAATATACATATGCGTAAGTGATTGTTGGCCATGGTGAGCTGACTAGGTAGGTAGGTAGGTAGGTATGCCTGTAAGCATATGCTGTGTCGTATACACGACTTCTCAATGTCATCTGGGTGTTTAACGTCTGTTTTGTATACTAGTACTAGTGTAGATTGATGTTCTGTAATGGCCGGCGGAATCCATGCCCAATATTAGGTTGCATCGTTCTCGAGCCATGCGACGGCGGCTCCTGCAGCCACATCTTGTCTTCGGGTCTGGTGGCTTTTGCTGTGAGATCGCTGGTCCTATCTATACCACTTGCACGTGTAGTACATCCGACAGGTTGGAGAAGCTTAAGGCCTTACTTGTTTTAATTGGATCAGGGTTGGTCTGCCGTGCTGTTTATATGTACATCGACGACCTACTTACACACTGGGTAGTTAGACCCATCGAACGAGAAACACAAGGCTCATATCGAGGTGTGGCAAAGAGATAGGTTGACTGACTCCGTCTAATGCACTACGTACTACGTATATTCAACGAGTTACTGAGCCAGGCAGAGAATCAAGGCAGTAAACCCCGATTCTGTTAATCAATCCTGCTGTACTTGGTACACTATATTCTATTTCGGTACCGGCAAGGACCATGCTTACTGACCGTCCAGCTGATTGCACAGTATTGATGCAGGATGGCTAAGAAGGATGATATCAGGCGCTTCGTATTGCTCCGAGTAACACGGATGATACCGAGAAAAATAGAACATTCCTACTTCTGTATGCGTGAGTCGGGGTCGAGTGCGTGAATGCTCAAAGTCCCTCGATACAGTCTTGGCAGTGTCACCTCACGCCTCACTCACAACCCTTGTACAGTATGATTCAAGCCGATCGATGATCTCGTTAGTCCTCCGCGCATACTACTTAGTACTCACACTACGCCGTTCTCTTCAAATGCGGTAAGTTGTTGTTGTCGTGACCCAGTTAGTACCTAAGTTGCTTGGGATAGTGGTCTTTCTTCCCCGGGGCATTGCTATATCGCGGACTTGGAGATGTCAAGATAGAGCTCGGCCAGGAAAATGGCTCCTCGCCGTCAATCAAAGAAAACATCCGTAGGGTTCAAGATGCTGTACAGTATGTAGTATGTAGGTAATAGGAAGCGTGGATTACAGACGAGGTACATACCACACTACGACTCAGCGACCATGGTACTGGTATGTGGTGTACACTACACCAACTACGTATAAGTACATGGACATATTAGCATTCGGTAGCGCGCTCCACTCGGAAAACTCTCCTTTTCAGCCAAGGATTACAGAAAGTCTAGACTCAGGCAGTGGATGCGTTCACAGAGCCCCTGCACCAGACTAAGCGGCTGGATCCCTATCGTTACTACTTATACGTATACTAAGTATGTAAGGATGGTGTTGGGAACGGTGATGATGTGTGACGTGGGGGTTTTCTTGCATACCACCCATTGCCCTCTACTTACGTAGTACTACGTAAGTAGTATGTAGTGTAGTGTATGAAACTCAACGGAGCGGATGGTACCTATATTAACACCTACCTATACATACACATGAACAACGTGATCAATTTGTGGCATGCTCGCTGCAATGAACGACCAAGTGGGTATTAAGCCGGGTCAACCGGGTTCGGCTCGCCACGGCCCCGGAAGACTTGTCGAAGTCTGCATCTTCCCGAGACATGCAAGACAGTGACATGTCTGCACTGTTCCGAGCAAATCAATCCCCATCTCAGCATCGGGTTCCCCAATTGCGGGCCAGAGACGCCGACGCTTCCATTCTTGGGACCTGTTGCTCGAGGTCGACGGATGGACAATGCACTCCGGTTACCGGCATTGCCTAGCGGCAACCTGTGCTGGGCTTCGAGCCTCGACTACTATGTACCAATCTGCATTGGTTGATCGTTGCTAGGTATTCAACACGGATGAGGAGCCGGGGGGATATGAGCCAGCCAAATGGGTGAAAATGCGGCGAAAGCTCCGTGGGCATGGACAGCAGCCCCCCGGAAATGCGAGGGTTTCTTCACCGCAGCGTACGTAGTAGTGTCTTTGTCTTTTTTGCTCTAGTATATACTACGACTCGCTGCCGCATCTCAGTTAACCTTTTGGGTAGGTTGCGCCAAGGTTCAAGGGCTATAGCCTCCGAGTCCTTAGGGTAGACGCCACGCATGGGCACACATGGCATCGTAGATTAGTCGTACAGATCTGATGGTCCCCATCTTGCGAGCTTATCGGCGTTTGCCAGCACTGAACGGTGCCCGAGCCAACAACCATGGCCCGTCGCGAAACCCTTCTTTCGGTACAAGCATAGACTACATATTTGTTGACCTTGGGGGGGGTGAAAACACCCACCTGCTTCTTGTCAGGATAAGCAGCGTGTACCATACTATGTACTTATATGTAGTCTGCGGCGTTCTGCGGAATCCTTTCACCTGTCAGCTTTGATTGACGGTGTAAGTCGGTGTCACACAATGCTTATTTTTATTCTTACTCCTTTTCCTGCCCCGGCACCACATGACAATTGCTCGTCTGGCCGTCTCTACTGAGTCCTGCAACGGGAGACAATGACAATGAACGTCATCATCAGTCCTAGAATAGGTGACTCGGACGCGACAGTCACACCACGAACGGCTAGACTAAGCCGGTGAGGAAAATAACAGGACGATCGATTGATCAAGAGGCCGAAGCCGGCGCGGCAAGACATGTTTTTGCTTCTTCCCCTTAGGCAAAAAAGATTGACGAGCCAATGAAGGGATATCAACAGAAGGTAACAAGCGCAGTATGCTGGTGTAAAACCCACAGGCCTGCCCGGTACAAGTACAAGGCTCACCAGTCACTTGTTGGCAAAAAGGGTAGACCGACTCTTTACCGTCGTGTGCCGATTAGCGCTTTGTCTTCTGCCCCAGCCTAGACTAGTATATAGAGCTATCCCCAAAGCTACCATAGATTTAAAAAGAACCACGCATTCATGATCGAGGTTATCCAATGGTCTTGTCATAGCTAGGGAAAAGAAAATACTGAAAATCTAGAAGATGATCAATGTCTCACCGGCTTCATTGGATAGCAGCCCGTCACACATGCTGTCTCTCTTCCTAGCATGTGCAACTTGTCTAAGCTGATGTTATGCCATGCCATGCCATGCCATGCGGGGGATCTATCTTATCAGCGTCTGTGTATTGCCTGTATCGATCAGTATTGTGGTGTACACTCGAGTGCTCAAGTGACCAGACCCATGCTCGGAAAATGGACTGCAGCATGCAGCATCCCTTCCGAAATTTCAATCGAGGGCCTGCCGCCAACGGAAGCAGACGTCCCTACACTATCTGGTGTACTGTAATAAGGGTATGCTCCCTATTCGCAGAGTCGTGCTAGATGGATCGATCCAGTCTAAGTAAGTAGTATATACTATATACTATTATGCTTGGGGCTGCTCTCGTAAGACGCTGGCACTGTCGCTTGGTGGTTTATTTTACCTACCTTAGGTAGTACATAGGTGGCATGCCTACTTGTATGCTGTTGAAGCCTTCTGCCCTGTCCATCCATCCTTCACAGCAATGACAGTCTACTACGTACTCTGCCGACTGTACGTAGTAACAATCATTCCCTACGGCATTGATATATCCACCCATCGAATACCCGAGCAGCCTACTAATCAGTATACTATACACCGCTGGAGGACACAAGTACCAGACAAATACGCACGCTGGCGAACAACGAGTAAGCAGCGTTCTTACTACAAGTCTACTACTCTGTATATGCCTACTATACGTACTGTACTCTACAGTACAGCTCTCTTGGTCCCAGAACGTCCCGATGTGGATAGGGGGTGGTACCGGGGCACCCTTGCTTTATGGCCCTTGTTGCATTCAAGGACCTCATACCACATATTACCTTCGAGATGAGCATTATGCCGTGACTTGATACCTAAACATGCCAAATAAATACGGCAAGTACGAGCAATTGCCTATTCCTCAGTACGTAGTTGTACCTGAAAGGGCACACAGCCTTGCGGGTTTAAGACCGCTGGCTTGAGCACTCCTTAGCGGCTGTCGTAATCGTTGTGACGAAGGAATTGGTGCGAGCTGAAAACATGGTTGCTGGTAAGATGCACTGCTGAGGAGAGCTTCCGATGCGATAGGTCAAAATATCGCATACTTAGTATGCATGCGAGTGCATCATCGACCTACCTACAAGTAAGTAGAGCGCTGTAGCGCTGGGTTCGCCCCCATTTTCGCATTGATTGTGACACAAGTTTCCTTCCTCCAAACTGTTGAATATAGCTAGGTACGGGCGGATGGAGCTTTAAACAATACATTGTTTCTCGTATGCGGAATAAACCAATTGGGAAAGGTGGCCAGAGTGAGGAGACTGATGTTCTGATGGCAACCGTCGCGCCCCTCTAAAAGAACCCCCCCCCCCAAAAAAAAGGTCGGAGACCAGAGCCTGCTGAAGCAGATCCAGCCGCAATCGACAGACTCCGCTCCAGCTGGGCGAAGCTAAACTCGCATCGGATGGCACATCGTTGATCACACGCCAAGACAATAGGTTGGAAAGTATACATGTCCCTGGTAATCTACTGTACTTAGAAGTGGCAGAAGAAATGCAAATCGCCTTTGCACCGAAAGAACGGCGGTTAAACTTACATACGACAATATGAATATCATAGGGGAAAAAAGAGGAGGTATGCTAAGAACATCTGTGAACAACGGTCGGCGTTGATTCCATCTTCTCTATACTACTATAGTCTACACTAGTGTACTTTCTTCACTAGTTCATCAAAGTTCCATTCTGATTTCGGACCAGGGTCACTTGCGGACAACCAGCCAAGCGATCCAGGATCCTTGTCAAATGCATATTTTGATGACAGGGGGAAGGTGGAAAACCCTAGTCGACCATCCCATCGGGGATCTCAGCAGCTAATTTCCAAATCTCGCTCCAAGATGCTGCTCACTACACATTCAGCGCGGTATGTTGATGGATTGTCCAGCTTCACTCTCCGTAAGCACAAGCAATCAGGATCATAATCGCATGTCTCTAGGGGAACGACTCTAATAAGTAAATAAGAAAAAGCCAAAAGCAAAAACTTGTTCTAGTATTTCCAAAAGAGATAATTGGCGTTGACGGATAGTTATTTCTCTATGGAATGAAGCAGGATGTCCACATGAGGTCATCAAGTCGAGCCCGTCTTGAACTTGCAAAACATACCAGTCTGAGCGTAGTCCCATTGAGGGAAGGCCATTACTTAGGTCATGTCTAGGTACCTACCAGTATACCCATCATAATAGTAACTATTCTATTTATGCCACGGACACTAGCTAGCGTCCAGATGCACCCAGAATATTGGGAGTATGGAGCCCTGGAGTGGGTATCAGAAAGGATGTGCAAGGGTTTCTAGCCTTGCCTCTTCTCTCGCTTTTCATATGGTAGCTACACTACTGTAAGTTGATGGTTCGTTAGACCTATCAGGTGGGTTTCTCTCTTTACTAGATCTCCCACTAAACAAGCTATTCCTTGCAAGTCCCCGTGAAAGAGGTAGTGTAGTGTACAGAGAGAGCAAGAGAGCGGAGGTGTGCGAGAGAGAAAGCGAGACAGCCATTGGCAACTTGGATTCTGATTCTGCTCCTTGTTTCCACATCTAAGGGAATCCCTGGGAGCTTGACCTGTATTCTTCTTACTACATACGTCCTTCCTTCTTCCTTCCTCCTGGCTTGTTGGCCTTGTCTCACAGCCTGCGTCAGGCTAGCAAAGTCACGCATCCTAGATCCGCCTACCGAGTTGGTGTGATCTGCGTTATTGATTCACAGACCCGTTGGCCACCTGGTGTGTTCCCCCTTCCAGTTCATCTACACCATACTCAGTAGCAATTCGCATCACCATCGTCCTAAGGCTGGGATATTACTCACCAGGCTTTATTTGTTGCATACGTTACATCTTCCCTGTCTCCCCTAGTCGCGTACCTAGTGTACGCCTGCCTCCGCGCAGACGATTGCTGCCGCCGGCCCAGACCGTGCAGAAATTCCCTGCCTTAAGACTGCAGGAATGCCTCAAGTTTAGGCCCAATCTGGAAAAAGACAATGAGACACACAAAGACAGAGTTTCGAGGAACCTCAACTCCAACGCCCCGCCAAAAGATAGGTAGGTATGCTCGAGTCTCGCTCAGCGAAATCACTCTACTGTAATATAAGTAGGTGTTTACTTCTAGCGTACTTGATCTCAGTTGCTTGTCTAAGAAGACGAACATCAACAACGAGCAGGAGGGACTGGGCATATCATAGTGAGCAAACATTCCTCTTATCCCTAGGTTTTCTTGAGGCTTTCTCTCTATTCTCCTTTGTATTCCTTTAATTATCATCGTTATTACATGGGAGTTTGGGGGAAACTACTCTGTAGCCAACATATCAAAAAAATAACCTGTACTTCTCACCGTAATCCTAATTAAAGAGGACACTATACCACGGGAGACTAAGCCAACTAGCGAACTTCAGCTTGACCAAGCTAGTCCGGGGCTGTATTTCCTTTCTTTCCCGGTCCCTGGGCTAGGCCACCCACTCCCGCAAGGGGCGTTTCAGTTTCGTGGACTTACAAAAGCACCGTTTCCAGCTGCAAAGACCAAGTAGTCGCTACAACATACGACACGTGCCACGAGACAACCTTCTACTAGCTGGTACGCGCGGTACAACCAAGACGTCTCGTTCGCTCTCTTAGGTACAGCTGTACATGCGGTACGTTTGTTTATAGGCCAGAAGGAACTCCCTAAAGGACGAGACATTAGACTAACCCAGCGAAGAATGTCAAAAGCACAGAGGCTACAAAGCTCATCTCCAGGACTACTACCATACCTACTATACCTAACAGGACGACTAACCGCATATATACATCGGTCAGCCTAAAACTAATACGTACTTGTAAATTGTACAGAGGTTCCCATGGTCTATGCAAGCCCGGGACCAAATATATATTACGACAGGCGCCTCCCGATGATCGACGTCTCCACAACCCACCTATATCTAATAAGTCCAAGTAGTATCTATCTAACCTAGGTATCTATTTATTACTTAACTACTTCAAAGGCCAACCAACTCGCCTATGTGTGTGTATAAACAGCAGGAATCATCACAGCCCGTGGCCATTTGAATCACAATATAAGCCGCGCCTCGGTCTACATCCGAGTATATTGGCGACTATAGTCGGAGTTTATCAGCGCCCAGAGGCAGCGCCAACGCCTTTATTTGTTCTATTCCCTCGGTTTACTTGCACTAGCATAGCGACACCGCGGCGCCTTTGTAGGTGCGCAGTCTGCCTCAATTCTTCACGATAGCGAAGACCAAGCGCTCTTATCACCTCTAGGACAGCGTTGGACAAATATTGAGTACAGCGCGATTCAATAACTACTACTGGGAGGCCGTGAGAGTGTAAATGAAAGATTGCCGGCTGTACCATCTTCGATAAACGAAAGACGGCGAATATTGGACTATTTCCGGTGAATCTAGCAACTTGATAATCGAGCCCTTCCAACTGACGCTACGGCAACCTGGCCTGGACCATCTCATTTTTTATTTTTATTTTTTCCTCAGAGGGAACCTCCGCGTGGAAGAAAGTTACCAGGAAGTGTGAGTGGTGCGGGACTGGGAGCACGCGAGGAAAAAAAGAGGAAAAGAGGGAGGACGGGGTGTGTTGAGAAAAAAGCATGGACTCCGTCGCCTCGCAGAGCATTCTCACTCGTCGACCAGCAGCTGGCGGTCTTCCTCAATTTCACCTTCCTCCTCCAAATACGTCCGTGGACTCCCAAATACCGAGTATGGCAATTTCTTCTTGATTCCCCTATTGCTTCCTCCACATCTCTCCCTTTGAATCTCGTCCAGAGGCTGTCTCGCCGTATTTACATAGCACCCTCCCGCAAGTTCTTAGCAATCATCTGACTTCATCCTCAGGAGTGAGTGACAGTATAAGTCCACCCTCCTCGAGTCTCAATAGTAGCAGCTCGCACAGCCCTCATACAGGTATTACGCAATATAGTAACCATCCTGGTTGGTCTATGTCGAATAACTCTTCGTATACATACGGCTCGATAACCTCGGGGCCGCAGTCTAGCGTAATGTCATCGAATTACAGCCGTCATTTGTACTCTCCAAGCGCATCAGGCGCAGGAGGTACCGGCCAGCCCGGTTATAGCGCGAGAAGCTCTCAATCACCAGCGACAGCAGACGGTTTGGCACCAGCGTATGATAATGTTAACCATTCATTTTCGATGTCGATCCCGGGGGGTGCAGCAAGCCATTCAAACTTTCCTTCACAGCCCACACATACACAGCATTTACAACACGCAATGATGGGTTCTCAAGCATCACAGCCCCCAACACCAGCGGCTACTGCACCGTCCGAAAGCTATTCGAGACCACCGCCAACGCCTGCGTATTACACAGCACCATCGTCTACGCCACAGCAAAATTCGTTCCCATCATTTCCTCCACCACATCCGTCTCCTACGCAACTATCTCCAACAACAACGGGGGGTTCGACGAGAGCGATTCCAGCCCTGAGTTCTCAGCACATGGGAGCTCTTCCACCTTATGGGAACAGGCACTACCCCTATTCGACAACCGTTTCCGGTTTGGGACCTATGGTCCTATCGAATATGGGCAATCCAGGTGGCCAGATGCACCTGATGGGTGCCACCAATCCCCTGAATGCCTACCACCACACGGGGCACGGGCTCCCTCACCATGGAATATACCCTGGGACTCCGAATTCCCAACAGGATCGTCCTTTCAGATGCGACACATGTCCCCAATCGTTCAATAGAAACCATGATTTAAAAAGGCATAAGCGAATACACCTGGCTGTCAAACCCTTCCCATGTGAGTATTGTGATAAGGCATTCTCCCGTAAAGACGCCCTGAAGGTAAGCTAATATTCATGCTATTAAACGGTCATTACTAACGAAAGACAGCGTCATCGTCTAGTAAAGGGCTGTGGTAATAATGGAAAGACATCACCAAAAAGTGGAAACGGTGGTTCTCCAGAGGACGATTCGAAGAGAGATCTAGACGGACCGTCAGGCTCCTCAGGACCGATAAAACTAGAGCCTGTCTAGCATTCTAATTAAAATTTTTGTCTGGAGGAACCCGGACTTCGCTATCATTTCTCGCATTTTGGCAGCGGAAAGCGTTAAACACATCAGCATGGTCAAAGCGACGACATCTTATCACCATAATGGGGCGGAAAAGGGACAAGGTTTGGAGTTTTGGGGGTTTTGAACACTCATGATTGATTCAGAAGGATACCAAAACGGCAGTGATTATGGGACTAATATACGGGTCATGTTTATACTTTATTTTTATGGTTGAGGCGTTATTCAGGTTGGAGATGCATTTGAATGGCCGACCTTAGATTTACGCTGGTTTACTCTCTTTGTCTGTTTGCTAGCTATAGCATGCCGGTTGGATTCACACTCACGAAGCCATTATAGATGTAGGAATACTCCGCCGCCTCGCCATTATGACTTTCGAGCAAGGAGCTGACGACTGCTAGAAATAGTGGGTTGAAACCCATCCGAGAATTAAATCGCTTCTCGGTTATGTCATTCTACAATTTTAAATTATTATGATTCTTGGGGTTTGAATAACGCTACTGCAGAGCGAAAGTGTACGCAGGACATCATTGGCATGACTGCTATGTTTTCGGCTAGATGGTTATAGGTAGGTAGAAGCCGTTAAAACCATACCCATTTGTGTAGCACTCTAGTACCATACGACTGATTTGCCAGAATGCCGCTTCTCAAAAAAAAGCTATAATGTGAATAGTGTGCTACTACATATTCTGTCTACACTTACGCCTCATACGTAGCCAGTCATCCATCTTTAATTAGATGGAGCTAAAGATAAATCTAAGTCTTGCTTAAGCTAAGTACATAGTTGCTGAGCCGCTATATAGTGCTAGATAACAATAGAAACCATGGTCAACTAGATCTCGGGGCCTCCCGTGTGAGTAAAACCGCGAACTGAATCTCTAGACTTTCTGAAATAATCTACGGCTGACGAAGGTGTATAGGGCGATATAGAAATAGTTCTAGCAATTGTAAACAAGTAAATCTTGTATAGTGCTCAAATGTATATGAATAACACAAACAGGCACTAGATAATCAAAGACGACTCCCGAGTAGTATTGTCGATCCAGACCATTGCTAACTAGACAATTGGCCAAAACCCTGTCGGAAATCCTTAAACTACCTCTTTTATTTTGCTTTTTCTATACGTAGGACAGTATCTGGTCGCAACGGATATCTTCAATTAATATCTAGAAACAACTCACCAGATCAAACGTAGATATCTCCAAACCCACCCCATACACAAGTGTTTAGGCAAACTATATTGTTTCACGCTAAGTCTCGAAGGAAAAGGGAAAATTCTAAGGCCCTTCTTCATTTTCACTTCTCTCCTCTTCGTCGTCCGTCCATGGATACCGTAAGCATAAGAGCAAGGTAGCTATAAAATGTAGCGTAAGCCAATCCGCACGCAGCGTGTATGCATCAGGGGACTAGGTAATCACGGATTGTGTCCCGGGATACCAGTCTTTTCAGCACATTTGTCGTCTCTTTCCCAAACGGGTCTTATTTTATTTTATTTTATTTATTTTTGCCTCCGGCAAAGCCGAAATCTGGGATTGGCAAGTCTCACCGGTCGGTCCCAGATGTCTACAACGGCTCTGGGTGTGTGTGTCGGAGGCGTCCGCTATCGATGGTTCTGCAGCGCCTTTTATACTCACTCCATCACTATCCCTAGTCAATATGCCCTTCAATGCCTAACACGTTGGGATTATTAGAGCTCCTCAACTCTCACCAACGAAAAGACCTCTACACAGTGATAGTATGGTCAATTTGCGGCAGGCAACTCAAGGGGGGCCGGCTACATGCGACGTACACTGTACACAACTCAGCCAAGCATTTAGGAACTTGTGGCTTGGGTTAGTCTTGGCCTCCCCCCCCCAGATCCATCCTCACTTTCACCTACTGTTACGGTATACCACCTCTCGCTTCGTGTTGCCGCGTGGGGTGGCTGTGAGATTCTCTTGCTTTTAACATTTCCAAGATAATCAAGTCAAGAAATCGGGGAGAGAAGAGCGGTGTCACACTCCCCCCTATTTCCCCAGTGATCTGACCTCCCTGGCGCTGTCCAGATGCGAGGCTGAGAACGTGGCGTTTCGGCGACTTGTACTACGGCACGCACTAAATTGATCTACGATGTACATTACATGCCTTAGCTTTCGCCCCAATACCGGTAGAATTGAAATACTGATTCCTGTGACTGATCTAGGACAGCGCAATTTGCCCGGCAATTCTATATATATGAACGCGTCGCATAGAGTCTACCATAGCCTTATCCTATTGTCCATGAGAGGCACTCGTAAAATTACCGTCACGGTACGCTAATGCCCGTATTACGTTGAGAACTCGGATTGAATACAACAGCTGAAACAACACATGTAAATCCCGAAACAGAGGGGGGCAAAAAAAGCAAATCAACGCAACGTCGATCCTAGTCGCCAGCGGTTTGGGTCTGGCGCACCCTCTCCGACGGACCGTGGCATTACCATTAGCTCAGTCAGTTCGGTGAAAACGGTCTTTTTCACTACTTTCTTGAGCCAACCCGGAGCTCACAAAAGCATCTAGTCTAGCAGGAGAGACAGGTAACCTCGGAAGGAGAAGAATGCAAGCTATTAGTGCTCCATCCTCATGCACAGCAACGGAAAAAGAACCGAGACTACGCCGCTAGCCCCCAATATTTCTACTACCTGCTATCAAATCTTTTGCCACTCTCTCCCTACTGTAACGGTGGGGTAGTAAGCATACATTTGATGGAATTAGTTCATGCGCCTACTCAGAGCAAGCTGGGATTCCTACTCTCTTTCCCTCAATTACCGTTACACACGCAAGGACGGGGGTTCATTCACCATAGAGCCTAAACGTGCTTCCAGGCCTTGCTCGGGGCCTTATGACCATAATGCGCGGGTACACTGTTACTGGCGTCTGAGATAGGTACAGGATGTTCATGTTGAGTGTATTATCATGTTGAATGTATTATTGTGAGATGTGGCTCAATTTCTCACACTTATATCGTATAAAAGCTTCATTCATAGCAATAATATTGTACAAAGCGGATGATCTGCTGTGGTAGACTGTCAAATGCGTGTCACCATCAGATGGCGCCCCTTTCTACTGGGCTCACCTCCTCAATAATTCTGTGTGCAGTATCTCCGCTAGGCCTGTGTAATCGGCGATTTTCACTTCAGTCCTTGGTGTCACGTCTCGCCATCGTACAGACCGACTATCATATAATCCATCTGCATATTAAAGTTACTTACTTCAATGAGAGAAGTTCCACTTCTCTTCCACTTCCGGAAGATACTATATTCTGTTACCTGAAATGGGACATACAGGAATACTAACCAATTGGCTGGCTTCGCTGAGCGGACCTAGAGGCCGGATATTGTAATTTCTCCGTCGTATCTACTATCTAGTTTTAGTGGTCAGATAGCCTGAGTGAAATATATGAATGCAATATTTCTCTAAACTTTGCTTCTCTGATGGGGTAAAGGTGAGTAACCTACTATTTTTATATATGCATAGTTTTGTTATAGTGTAGTGTCTTCCCGGGCCTTAAGCTACATATACTGGAATCAAATTTGCGCTATACTGTCAGATAGTATGTAGGTTCGAACATAGACATCTCTGTGGAAACTCAGTATAGGACGCGGGACTCCAACATCACTATACCTTTAAATTGCTTCCTAAATCGAATATTGGAGGGCGATAATCCTGTGTAGAATCGGCTACGTACCTTGTACTAGTACATTGTGGCTTCATACGGCAATACGAGATCATGGGAACCCTAATATTCAAACGACACGGAGTCGTAGCTTGTATTGAGAGTAACCAAGCTATAACCCTCTACTCTGCTGTATTTCAGTACGGCATCTTTTTTACAGCGTGTTTTAGACCGTTTCTTATATTTATTGCGAGGTTTCCCCCCCTTCTACTTTGATGAGGCCTATATTTCAGCACTTTGATGTAATTCTCTGGACCGTGTACCTACCAAAAATACCTACCCAAGGCTCACAACAAACAAGAGCACATACGAAGAGATATTATTGTCTAGTTTATCAATTGAATGAATACGTACCCCTTATAGAATACAACGACATAGGTGGGCTTCTCCTCGGGGCTCGTTCCGAGTTGCTCAAGTTGTGCGATGGCGATATTGTGACAATGATACCGGTACAGCGCTTTCAGCCCCCATGCATCGCATTACGCTCTCTCTAATGCCACGCTTCCTATCAATCTAATTGACTGTATATGAAAATATATTGAAACCATATGATCTCGCCAATTTCTTTCCAGTTAATGAGAAATAAAAAAAAAACAACGACGACAACGACGACAAGCATTGCCCAAGCTTCTCTCCCCTCTTCTGTTTGTATCGGCATAAACCCTGAAGCGAGTGAATCCACCGTACCTACGTGACACAACGTCTATAGAGGGTGCATCCGGCGCTAGTATACTTGTCCCTTCTATTCTCCGTGGGCACATGAGACAAAGCGGTGTCCGCGCATTATGCATCCCTTTCCACCCTTTCTTGAGGTGGGTCGCGCACCAATCGGTGCACACTCGTGTGGGACAAATATCAATAGCCCCGGGTCAGAGTGGATTGTAAGATAATAGGAGAATTGATGTACATGCTTGACTGTCAAGGACTTTGGCAGAGAAATTTAATCCCGAGCCGAATGTCCTGTATCAGCAGGAGGTACGGCTTTGTGGGGCTCTCGTCGGTTTTAGAAAGGAGAAACAAGTGATCACGGGCTTCTAAAGTCTAGGAGTGTTCTATAGATATCCACCGTGCAGAACCTATCTCAACTTGTGACGTGCAACCCTAGGTGAATAAGTTTCGTCATAATTGTTGCACAGGAATTGTAGCTTGAAAAGGCGAGAATTATTACTCAATATTTTCCCTATATTTAACACTAGGCTTGTGACTAATTTGATAAAAAGACTAGGCTGCTTCATCACGATTTTAATGAGAAATTTCTCTGGAATTTTGGTAGTAAACTCCGCTAACGTGTTGGACAAGCCCTTGGGCTTGTCATTTCGCGCCCAACAATACTCAGGAGAAAGCCATAAAGTGAAACGCATGTCTAAGCGCACTTTGTCCTATAAGAAATAGAACGCGTTTAAGGCGGCTAATTAAAGATGAGCAAAAAGTAGCAAACTTCAAAGATATCTGCACCACTAGTGTATAGTAAGACAAGAAAAGTGACCAGGCACAGAGCCAATCACACTGTGAAATGTATTAAACTAGGCATCTTAAGGCGGGTTAGAAACCAGCCTTTTGGTCGATAGTAACCCTTTGGATAATTATGATGTTCTGCGTTCCGCACACAGAACCTGCTGGAACCACGAGACGCTTATTATATTGTCGAAACGGGCTACACTGAATCGAAGACACGATCTCTCAATGAATCTCTTCTGGGAGACTATTGTGAGAACCATACTCTCGGCTCCCATTATCTTCTTTGTTAGTACCATTTGCTATTACCACTATGTCAGTCGTTCTTCTTTCTTATATAACTAAGACTGCGAAAAAGTTACTCATAGTTGCACGAAAGAACTTTTGAGCCCTGAGATCTGGGTGCTTTGCTTATTTTGAGTGTATTAGAAGCATTTATATCCATTTTAACTATATCTAGATAAATTTTCGGAAACCTAACTTACAGGGCTTGTTGTCGATAGACCAGCATTGTTATAAAAGACAGTAGTTAAATAGTGGAAGAAAAGTAAACTTCAGGCAATAACTATTATTTACTTGAACCGTCCTATCTTTTGCTTTTGAATTGAGCGATAATGCTGTCCAGTTCCTTGACTTATCTCCCTGACGGCTTTCTTCCAAGGGATAACGCGTCGTTTACAACTTAATTAACCCCTCATGCTCGCGTGCTGCCAAAAATCTAAGGAAGGAAGAAGAAAAACAAAGAAGGAAAAGGAAGGGGAAAAGACTCTTTCTTGTAAGAACAAGCTGTTTCATGATCCGAGGCGACTTACGCTACCGACTCCGCTCCTGGCAGCATTAAGGCCAGCTCACATGACTTTGTCACTTGGGCAGAACGATACGGGTTTGTTGTACGATGATTCGATCTTGAATGATGACAAAATACAGCATTCGACTTATGTCATCAATCATTCACAATTAGATGCTAAGTTCCATGTCAGATCGACACCCCAGTCCACGCTTGATGCATGTAGAAGTTTGAAACCCCAAACGATATATCTCAGTCCTAGGGGGTTTTTGGATCAAGCACATGCAAAGTGATCTCAACGACGGCATAAAGCAATGACAACCTGCCCCTTGAACCAATGTTGTAGAATATCCCTTAGGGATTGCATCCCGGAGATCACTGGTCATCTGAGATCTGATTCCCCAGTCATTCCGTTCCCTAACCCGCGTGAGTGCCACAGCAGGAAACTATATAAGCTTCAAAATTTGCTTCATAGCAAACCCCTGCGTATCTTCGAAACACTGCAGCACGTCTTCACCAGTGACAATAGCGGGCCTATAATGAATAAAAATCCACGATGGAATTGTATAGGAGTAAGCCCCGAAAATCTTGGGGCTGTACTAAATTTCATCCCAGACCCTGACGAAAACACCATACATGCTGACGAAAGTAACTCGTATTTTCATCGCAAGAAATTACACGGTTCCCTTGGCAGCAAAACGTTCAACGACATGAAAGTGAACATAAGCACCCCAAAAGACAGCCTTATGCGTAGATATATATATTACTTTGAGAAGCAGCAACCTCTTTTGAAGGGTGCTAGGTTTATCTTTCAAGATATACACACCCTCGAGCTCATACGAGGCTTGGTCTGCCACATAAATGGTGAAATAACTGGCACGTATTGAAGCTAGGCATGGGTCGTTTTGATTTTTTGTACGCCATCAAGTATTATGACAAAAGAATTAAGAAATAAATGTGAATTCTAATTCATATCCAACTTCCTAAAGTTTCTTTGAATATATCGCGCATAATTCAATGAAACCCCAGGTTGTTCAATGAAACTAGGTTCCGCGATTTAGGCGATGACAACTTCAACGATTCCTCTGAAGTTTAATTACTGATTCTCGATGTGACTGAAGTGTTCAACGCAATGATAGATGATCAACACGGAATGTAAGTCGTCCGGCCAATATTATTCTCACGGACCAGGATTGCTAAATAGCGCGGCCAGCTTTTATACCCTACTCTTTGGTCAGCTTTTGTATTGGGAAGACGCCGCCCAGATAAAACGCTCCCTATGACCTTTTAAGGGTGCCAAGGCCCTTATATAATGCATTATACGCCTTTTCTCATAACTTTTCTTGTAATAAGGTCACTATCTTGTCTTCCTGGGACCGGGATAAGACGGGGGTTTCTTGTTGGAATTAGCGAAGCAAGTATGTACACAATCAAAAAGGTCTTGGCTCTAGTCACACCGCGCATACGACAGAAAGGCATCTTATAACAGCTATTCCTGTCGTACCAACACTAAGTATTCAGATAACCCAATGTAGTTTTAGTAAAATATTTAGAAACAAGATGTATAGACTTTGTGTCATTTTCTCTCTGCACATAAATTACGTCTTGCCCAATAATGAAAGACCACAATGTAACTGCTGCTTAGTATGCCAATGTTTTAGGTTAGGCAAGGATTACAAGCAAGTTAAGGGCTCTCGCTTCCGTTTTTTAAAACCATATCTATAATATTTTACTATAGGCGTACATTATTGCATGTATTTTAATTGTCAAGCTATGCTACAGGCCCATGCAATCTGTGACTAGAGGCAAGTAGCAATGGGATCTATATCTGCTTTATCGTTATATATAATATTAAACGGTTAAGTTGCTGCCCTTAGATGCAGACGTGTATGGTTATTAATAGGCATGATGCTAATAATAATAACAATAACTTATATAACGCCTAATAAAAGTCTCGGCCAACAATGGTAGGACCAAGAACAATAAGTCTTTGCAGGACTTCTAGTTCGGTAACATATAATCCAAGACCGGCGGAAATGCTGGCGCTAATGAAAAGACTATGATAAAATAAATGTAAAACTTGCAATTAGTTTACACAACAAGCTTCTAGCATTATATTATTACAACCCTCTTTTATAATAGCTAATCAAGGAACTTAACGACAGCAAAGGGTATTAGAGACAGTAAATAATTAAAGAAAATCAATGTTAGTGGTTAACAAGGCAAGGTGGTTAAAAAAAAAAGCAGAGAAAAAGGAACAAATAATGAGCTGTGGATATATTTTCACCGATTTAAAGCAACTTAAATTTTCAACTAGGCCTAGAAAAAAATACTTCACCTCACTAATGTCTTAAGAAGTTAAACTATTGGCCTTTATAAAACAAAGTTCAAAGAGAGTCCCAACCAGGTAAAGGCAAAGTCGGGTCATTCTTGCATCAAAAAATGAGGGCATGAGATGATGCGCTAGGTTTAGTTTGTGTGAGGTGATGTATCCGGCAGCGAACCCTATAGTAGAAATTACTAAATCTGGACAGGTTTGTAGGTCCCTTATCCACTCACACGCAAGGAAAGAGCATCTATCCCGGCTTGGCCAAGGTTTAAGCGGGTCTAAAGGAAGGTAGAGGTACTTGCACCTTCTATACCCGACTGAAACTTGGTCTGCCATTGAATACCTACAGCGGGCGTATAAGGTAGGTAGATACGCTTGTAGTGTAGAAGCAGGCAATGAGCGAATTTGAGCAAGAAAGAACGGAACACCGACAGGCCGGAGTCTACCTGGTTGGGTACGTACCCGTTTGAAATATTGAAATAACGAGCGTGTCTCTTTTATTGCGGCATCATTCTCATCCTTATACTTAGAGGCACCCATAATCTTGTCGTCCACTCTTTGTGCCCCCGGAATTCGAATTTCTAGGACCTGATAAGGAAAAGCGGCGCTACCCTCCTACGAACCTACGTTGTCATCCTAGCTTACCAGAAGCACCTATATTCGCTTGAAAAGAAACGAGCATTCGGATTCGTCTGTCTAAGACAAACGCCAGGTCCACGGTCCTAAGCAACGGGAAACCCAACAATCTCTGCTGCTGCTGCAAAGGCTGATCTGAAAAATATCATACGCTCACACTCCTGCCTACTCCTTGCCGTCCATCTTACAAGAACCGGCCCCCAACTCAACATCTACTTCTACACGCTTATAGAAACAGCCACAACTAACCACAATGGCACACAACCACGACGACATGGATATGGACATGGGCTCGTCGTCGTCATCCCATGACTCAATGCACATGTCCGTCTTCAATAACAACATGATGACAGCCCTCTACTCCGACGCCTGGACACCCTCAACTGCGGGTGCTTACGCTGGCACTATCTTATTCCTGATTTTCCTCAGCGCATTCTTCCGCCTCCTGCTGGCAGGCAAGGCGAGGGTGGAGGCGCGGTGGCTTGACGCCGAGATGAAGCGCCGCTACGTCGTCGTGCAGGGCAAGCTGCCCGTGTCGGAACAGATCTCCCGCGATGACCTCTCTAAACGAGTAACACTCACAGAGAACGGGATCGAGGAGAACGTCTTTGTTGTCCAGCGCAGAGAGCACATTTACCGACCCTTCAGACTATCCGTCGACCCTCTTCGTGCTGCCTTTGATACCGTCATTACAGGCGTTGGGTATCTACTGTAGGAACTCCCCTACCCCTCCTCTAGCGGTTCGGAAATTGTGTCGCGCTAATTGTACCCGTGTAGCATGTTGGCTGTTATGACAGTGAACGTGGGTTATTTCCTGGCCGTGTTGGGTGGTACATTCCTCGGCAGCCTGCTTGTAGGCAGGTATTACACTGTAGTTGGCGAGCATTGAGTATGGAAGTGCAAGCAAACATTATTTGCACGACACAGTGGATGGTCTCCCTCCCGAAAACATCACAACTGAGAGACGAGAGTACCGGCCACTCACCGACGACGACGGACAGCCGTCCCGCTCGCCAGGAAAACGCGGCGAGACAAGGTGCATGATCAATGGGACTCGGTCAAAATACCAACGGGGAATGGATAGACCGGATAGCACAAGGGCTGGGCTATGCGACTGTATTGGCGGTGCCAGACATTCATACGGATAAGCCTTAATGAAATACATGACCCAGGTGGGTGATACACGGCGTTACAGGAGAAACGGGGCGACATAGCAAGCGTATGAGCAAAACGAATGATGCCTATTAACCATAATGTTCAAACACTCCAACTTGGACCGGCCCCATTCGAGTGGAACTTCTTTCGCGAGTTTTACCGCACTGCTTCTGTGATCGATTGACTGTTTGACCATTATAAAGAGCTTCCCACGAGATACCTCAGTTACCTAGGTAGGTTGTTCCCAGATAGTGACATGTACCGGTACCTAGCGTCGCTAAGGGTCACTAGCGTGCATAAACCTTCTCAAACCCGCTCACCTCAGCTAGTAGGGTCAGCTATACTCACCCCACCTCTACCTCTTTGGGTCACTCTTGTCACACATCCCCTCATTACCTTCACATATCTTATATTTCATAATGCACGACATCACTACTGAGTCGTCTTATTTTTTGGAAGCTCTGCAATAATTACATTTTCTCAGCTAATAATGAGAAACATGAATTGTGAAAGTTCTGGAGAAGCTTATCAGGATTCCTAATGTATTCAGTCCATGCTGAGGAGCGTACGACAAGTCTCAAGCGTCATATTCACAATAAACCATGTTTCCAAAGGCGAGCGAACTTGTTCGGGACAGGGACCATATCAGTTTTTTTTTAGTTTTTTTAAATGAAGAGAAAGAAAAAATAGAGAAGGAGTCATGTTTGGCTTTAAGCTTTGGTGTATAGGAGTTATAAACGTAATAAGTGCGCCGCATCGAAATTGGCGTTTTGTCACTGCTTTCGCATGAATGACCGTGGACCATAAGCTAAAGCTTACAAAAGGTCCGTTCCCATAATGGCGAACTGCTTCATTGCTTAGAATAGACTAAATAGCAGCCTGAGTTCTTGTAGATATTTTATTCCAAAGACAATTGCTGGAACTGATCATACAGGAATAATACTTCGCTAAAGTGTATTATGATGAGAGGTCAAGTTGGACTCTTTCTCGACGTCTTTAGGCCCGACGAGCCCCAGCATTATCCATGGCTTTAACACTGACACTCGGCCTTAGACTTTGGTATGGTCTCTCTCCATCTCTCTGTATAAGAGAATCATGCCAGCGTCGGTACTCAACCGCTGTCGTCTATTGAGCGAGGCAAGTCGTCGCTATGTTGTCAGTCCATGAACTTTCTCTAGCTTCGCTGAAACAGTCGTCTTAGTAGAATCCTGCGCGCCGAATAAATCATAATGGTATGAGGGCCTTCTCACTTTCCAGATTAAGTTCCATGTAGCCTAATTAACATCACAGAGGTGTGTTTGCAGTCAATAATTTCACGTGAGAGCATGGCATTGAATGTGCGTTAACTAGTTCATTCCTGAGAAGCTCACGACTCATAGGAATAATAATCTTCCACGTGAGAGTCTAGTACTCGCGCGAGGGGAAAAAAAGGGATTATAATGGCCAGTGCGCATCCTCTTGCGATCTTTGTAGGCTAGGCTATTGAAGCCATGCTTCGGTGTGCGATCAACTAGGGCCTATCTCAATCGTGACAGTTGCTCCGATTGGCGAATAAGAAAGAATGAGAGAGAACGTAATGAAGAAAATAGAAATTAGGTTGGAATATAAAATCCGTCCCACGATCTTAATTGTAACTCCCAATTGTTTTCGCCTATATGTAGTCTTTTAGTAGAGATTATATTATCGTCTGCGCCTAGCTTCCCTAGACGGTGCCGACAACTATAAGCTATTCCTTGAATGATATCAAGAAGGGAATCGGAAGAGGGCATGGTACTAGGATAGCAGCTAGAACCGGCTACTTCACGCTTGGATGAGTTCCAACCATTGCGCTGGCAGAGATCTTGATAAATTTCGGTTGACATATGATGAATGAACTGTGTGTCATTCTAGGTTATTTCTGACCATACATGGCATGTGGCTAAGCGTCTGCCTATGTCCTGATATTTTTCCATTGCTGTATATACTACGATAGAGGTGTTATCTGAAGGAATCGTATGAACGCTATTGTCACACTACTGTGGGTCGTATATATAGCCGTTGAGCGCTGTGCGCGTCAACGGCGTCGTTTTTGGAGCGCGACAGCTATTCTTAATACCATGCCCAACTGTGATGGGAGTCTTGTCTAGAACTCACTGTGTCATCTTTCCCAGCTACTTATTGGAACAGTAACAATGAAGCCTGGTCAAGTAGCTATATAGGTCGCCACGCGTTAATTTTCATATGAGCACCGGCATGTCCTTCTATTGCCTTATGAGGATTATGAACGAAGGACCAGAAGGACCGATCTCCACGTTGGAAGACACCCATAGAATATCGAACCTAGAAAAATAATACGACGGAACATATTCACTTGTCATATGTTTTTAAGACTTTAGCCCGGCTCTCACGGGAATAACAGAGATGTACTTCCCAGCAAGCGTGGGCAAACGCATATGAAACAATGTCGCTTTCAGAGCAGACATAAGGTCAAACGTTGGCCTGGAGACTTCAGAATGTATAAGTTAATTAGAGCAGATTCGAATTCTCGCGCTGGGGAGCACGAGGTAGAGAAATACGCGACAGTAATGATGGAGTTCCTATCACCCCATAACGACTTCGAACACCAAAGTGCTAAGTAGTCAAATTAATAAGCGTGTAAATCTCAATCACGTCTTCTTCCACTAGAATGTACTGATTACTCAGCGGCTTATATAATTCATCTCAAGTTCACCTGGGACCCTAAGATAGGGACATCTTTAGCCATCATTGCCATCTGTTCATTTGCTTTTTCGAGAACTCTAGTGATTCTGCCTTTGTTTCTTAACTTCCGCCTAAATATTACCAATGCCTATATGGGTAATGATAGATGAGCCAATGGATATATACTACTTAGTTATATTGTCGCGGCGAGAGTCACGTCACCTATAATGCGCACTTGTGAGTGACATATTTTGCTTACGTTAATTCCCCAACATCTATTAAGACCGTTCTCATCCAAATCACTTTTCTCTCTAGCTAAAGCTAGAGACTTCTTGAGATTCCGTTGTGCTAGGATTCGCTACTTCTATGTACACGGATTTATTGAGAATTAGGTTAGGTCATGCTATCTACTAGCCCATGGCGGAATCCTTGAGGAATGATCTTTTCTTGTTCTTGCTCATATACGAAGCTCGATTACTACCTAGTCTTGATGATCGTCTAAGGAAGGATATGCTATGATACAAATCAACTCCAGGATGGCCCACTCTCCATGCCCAGATAATATCACGGGCACACTGGTCTAGAACCCCCCGGTTCTTCGTCATATCTACCATTGGATCACATGTTCCAAGCTCTGGACTAGATTTCGCTAGTCAAGATGGTGACGTTGGAGCAGGATGGTACACGCTGGTGTATGGATGGCCTATTAGTTGCTGGATATGATCTATAGACAATAGAGGTTCTCAATAGTTTGAATCTCAACTGTCCCGGTTAAGTTGGCCCAAAATATGCAAGCCTCAGTGGCGTTACGGCTTTGGACGGTAGAATGCTTCGAGACAGTCGTAGTCAAAAAGCAAAGACTGAACGCGGTAAGGTGAGGAAGGTCAATACCCTAGGAAGTGACTTTGTTTGTAGGAGGGACGTTTATATAAAAGGGTCCAGTAGGTGGGAAGGTTTCATGGTCATTGCGGTCCGTCGATGTCGTAAAAACTCGTTAGCCCTCCATCAATGGTGTGCATGCTTGTTGCAAGTCGCAAACTAGGGGTAACATTTGTCGCCACCATGTTATCATCATAGACAAGACAAAATTCCCTGTTTTGGAAACTGGTGTTCTGGGATGTTATAGTTTCCGAGGCATGGATCTAGCCAAGCGAGGCATCCATTAAGCGTTAATGGACCACAATGCTCGGTTCTCGATGTCGAGTGCAAAGTGTTTCAAGTAGATACTCACATTCTCTAAGAATGTAGTCAACACCGCCATACAAACGATGGAGCGTTGGACGTTTGTTACCCCATCGAAAAAAAAAGGAAGACAAGCAAAAAGAAAGAAACATGCCCAACTATTATGCCCGAAAGTCCTCGGCCTCTTTCGGATGCTCTAGATGGGCCAGGGGCTATCCCGGATAATCCAGTATCACATCAGTGGTGAGATAAGGGAGATGGACTAAAACGAGCAGGGGAAGAACAGTGGCCAGGCAGCATATCAGTTTGAAGGCACGAGTCGTCATGGCACATCGACGTAAATGCTCTTGCCGCTTGATAAACTCCAGGCCGAAATGGATGCGACCAGCTGCCACATTGGGTTCTAAGTCGAGAGGAAACGAAACTATGGCATTAGAGACCGCCGCAAGTACTGAGGAATGAATTGAAACGAATCGATATTGTTTCCAATCGAATCTACCATTGTCGAGTCACGGATAGGCGGCGGGAAGTTACTACATGGCAACGCCATTGTCCAGTGCTGGTTGCAGGGATATCCCGAGGTGGGCCATGGGACGGAGAGCAAATTTAGGAACAAAAGTTAAAAGCATGAAAAGATGGGATTGGAAATCGGACGAGAAAACTAAATTGACATTGCGGGCAAGCCACGATGACCAAATAACGCAGGGCCACCGCAGTCTCATAATTATAGTTTTGATGTAGAATGCCTGAGTAGAAAGAGAGCCTCATCAATGCATTATATTCGGGGTATCAGCGCAAGGCAGGAAGTCGCCCGCAGGGCGACGATTAGGACTGGTGAGCGGAGTGTTGAGGCATGCCAGACTGCGGAGGCATGCCGTAAGGAGGAGCGCCACGTTGGACATAGCCTTGGTAAGCCATGGCCTGAGGATCCATCGGGACGTTGGGCATATAACTAGCTGGCATGTGTGGATTCTGAGGCATACCAGGCCGGCTGGTCTGGGGTGGAAGATGCGAGTTGGGTGGTTCTTCGGGTGATTCGACTTGATTTCCATCATCGACGCCGTTCTCATTGCCGGGGTTCGGCTCCGGCGCGTTTAAGCAAGCCTGTAGTCGTCTAGTTAGTTCCTCGCTCGATGCGATGCCTTGACTTGAGATATGAGTGCGCCAACCTGGATTAAATTCTTGCCCTCTGCCTTTGTTACCAGAGGTTGAAGCTTGGGCGTAGTGAAAGTGTAGACAAGACCAGTTTCTGAGACAACAAGAAGTAGCACTTGTGTGCCAGTGAGGACGGAAAGTTCGTATGCCTGTTTCACTTAGAGTTAGTGGTCATTTCGCGGCGATGTTGCATGGATGATTTATGGCGCAAGAACGCGTTCGGCGCGAGCGCTACGTGACATGATGTTGTTAAGAAAGTATCTGCCGACATACCTTCTTCATAATGCCAGCCTTGCGTTTGGAGAAGGTGATGTGGCGACGCGACTTATCGCTGATGAACTTAATCTCAATCTTGCGTCGTTCGCGCCCACCCTTCTCGTCGTCGTCGTCGTCATCGTCGGCAATGCTGTTGCGCGGACGCTTTACACCGCGATTCTCGGGGGCAGCGGCATTGCCATTGCCAACATGGCTGTCGTCCAACTCCTGGGGAGTGGTTTGTTCGTGTTGATCGGTAATATCTGCCATTGTGGGAAGGGTGCTGGATGGTATCACGAACGAAACAGGCAACAAATGGTGGAGATGCTGTTTTGGTCGTGGTGCCGACGGCCTATACTGGATGTGGCGTTGAGCGGAGAGGCTCTGTTGTCGTAGGCTGGAATCTTGTCGCAGAAACCGGGTTTGGGGGCGCCTGCTAGATCGAGTCTGGTGTGAGTGCTAGGCGGAACAAAACTGGAAGCGAGCGCCGAAGAATTTCCCAGGCACTTGGACTGGTGGCACTATTGCTTTGTTGGGGTGTGATTGATTACCAAGGCAAGGCAGGGCAAAGCAGGCTTTACTGCGTCAAGACTTGGGGGGAACAGGTGGCTCTGGTCAGAGGTATTGGAGGATGGTGCGCTGTGTGGCCCAGTTTTTGTCAGATACCACAGGCCGGTACTGATTTTATCACTGAGGTGTACTACGTAGTGGAGTAGCTAGCGGGGGGGGTGGGGAGGACAGGCGGGTTGGCAGGTAGTGAGCAAGTACTTATTGTACTGCGCGTGTGCATGACCCTGGTTTGTCAAACAGACCAAATTGAATGAAATGGGACAAGACAACGAGAGGATAGAAAATGGGTTGAAATAAAAGACAAAATATACTAGGCAACATGAAATGAGTGGGAAATATGAAAGCGGGCAATGATTGCAATAATAGAACGAACAACAGCGAATAACGGTATAATAGTCATACAATAACATACCTGTTGGGGAGGATGGAGAGGTGACGAAGATAATAGGTCCAAGGTAGAGGTGTTTGCCTTGTACGGTAGGTTCCCAGTCCGGTAGGTAGGGCAGGATGGGTTGGAGCAAGCAGCTCTGGAGCTGGAGCTTCTGGGGGTTTGGGGGGCTGACCTTGTCCTAAAGCGCGATAGGCCTAGAGGGCGATAGGTGGGAAAAGAACAAACGAACGAACGAGGGCGCGAGCGAGCGAACTACACAATCCGAGACGCTGCGATGCGATGCGATGCGACACAACACAAACACAACACAACGCGCGATGTAATCGAGCTGTCCAATTCGTGCTTGCTCACCTTTCCCTCGGTGGTGTCCGTGGCGGGCGCGTGCCTGGCAAGGCGTCCGAACTGCTTGCACAGGCTTGGTTGGAAAAGATCAGTAAAAGAGAAGGCCTCTCTCAGCGCGTGCTCGACGTCGCACGTAGGGGTCCTTGATTGCAGCTTGTTTGAACGACACTTTCTCCTGTAAAGGAAAAGCCCAAAGTCTGCTCGGGTGTCAGATGTCGAGCCTTTCCCTTTTCTTATCGGTTTTGGGTTTGGATGATTGATCAGGAAAGGTGAATGCGGGATGGTTGAAAAGAGGATAGCGAGGTGGTAATTAAGGTAGCACACGGGCTTTTTGGGCTTTTTTTTGTGACGCACATTAAACTCGCCAGACAGCTGTAAAGCCCTCTAGGAAGCTACGGGCGGGGGAGTAGTGGATGCCAGTGCCGGAGGTGTGGATGCATGGGTGGATGCGTGGAAATGGAGGTGGACCTAGTCACCGTCCACCGCACTGTGACAGGGACAGGTGCACTACTAAGTACGCTACCATACACTAGTGTAACCAGCAGTACCCGACACTGCAAGCCTTATGGTGCGGTGAGCCTACAAAAGAAGTGGCAGGATGAAGAGCTTGCAGAATAAATGCGTGCAAAGGCTGTACAGTAGGCACCTTAGACACCTGAGGTAGGTACCTACCTAGTAGTTGAACGCAAGATAAGCAGAATGGCTAGCAGGTGCAGCCGTAGTATATACTACCCACATACATATAGTACAGCTATCTGTACAAGGCACCTACTGCACGTAGACGATGAGTATGAGCCACCCCATTTTGAAACTACCCTGCCTTAGGTACATTGTAGTGGGAACCAAACACACTAGGCTGTGGGTAGGAACTGTGGGCTTTCACTCGTCCTAGTCCTTATGCGCACCAAAAACACCACACGCCATCTATTGTAGCCAATCAATGATTTGGCCTAGCAGATGCATCAACTACTGCACAAGCTAATTATTAGCAATGCGACTCTAATTCAGTAGTGAGGGTGGATGATTTGCTACCATCGAAACAAGATTGACGAGCTCTTTCCACAATATTAGTCCACATTCTTGAACACTGTGTGTATCGAGTGACCTACATAACTATGTAGTAAGTACCTAGTAGGCGTAAGTATTGATATATCATATTACACTACGCTAGTACACTGCCTAGCTGGTATAGGTAGGTAGGCTCTTAAGCTATACACGACTTCTGCACGACCTACCTAACCCATGGCGCAAAAAGGCAAGCAGAATATGTACAGGGGGTTTACTTTGATCACTAGGACGGGACTGAATTCACTGTAAGGCCGTCCTTTTTCGTTGGCGGGTACATATCATATGAGCAAAGTGGCTTAAATTACTTTGTTTATTACATGCTTTGGCTACACCCTGTTGTGTCAGGTTGCTTTGTTCTTGCGAGGGGAGTGGGAGAAGCGCTGTTGAAACTTGTAGTGAAGCTGATGAGACTCTCTTCTGTAGGCTGCCCAGGTATGTACTACGTATGTACAATTGGAGTGGTTGTGGCAGACGCCCCCCAGTAGAATTGGATTTCTGGCCCCTTAGATCCGAAATCTAAATGTTAGATGCCCAATCAAGGCAAGACACATTGTCTTGGATTCAACTCTACATACATTCTTACTTAAGAATTTGAGTTGGCCTGACAAATCTTGTCCACGTATAGATACTGTATACACTGAATCAGCCACCGCCCGCCAGCTGCCCGCACTCTCCAAACCCAGATAGCTGATAGTCAAATTAGAAGTGTGAGGCTGAAAATATATCTATAGAAGTATCTAGTCTATGACTTATCGTTAGAGATTCTTGAAGCTTTATACTGCCGTACTGAGACCAAAGAAATATGCTTTTCACTAGTCGCATTGCTACTATATTATCACGCCAAATCGGTGATATAAGCATCGTATGCGTAATTATATTATGTTCCTAAGTGAAAGAAGAGACAAACCACGCGGTTGTTGCTAAACCAGCTCATTCAGAGCTGGGCTCCTAGAGGAACCGCAAAGAATTTGAAAGGCTTATACTTAGCACTAAGGTGCCGACACGGACCCGAACGTCTCGGCCATGTGTTGATTTTAGTATAGCTTCATCCTTATTCCTCTATGTACCAAACCTTAGTTATGTCCTATTACCACACCCGGGGGACGACAATGCTCTTCAGGCAAGCGCTCTATAATTATGGTTAAAGAGCTCATCTCCAATCGAATCATTACGGCCATGTATCATGGTTAGTAACGTTAGGATTTGCTATAATATCTGTAATTAAGCAAGTGTAGACCTGAATAAAGGCAGCCGATGAATATGCGTTTTTAAAATGAAATGCTGGAAAGGAAAGTCGCTTATATATATAGATCAATGAATGTATCAAACAACTCTTAGGAATATAGATATAGTAGACTCAGGGTTACTTCAGCTCTGGAATAATTAGCAAACGGCTGATAGGTTGAGGTGGTCGTAATAAACTCTCATTCTACAAATGATGGATCATAATCTCGCTCTCAAGCCTCAAGCACAACATCTGCAACATGCTGAGACAAATGGAGTGCGGGGGCGGGGCAGTTGCACGTCTAGCTACCGTAAGTCTATCTATGCCTATTGTAGGCTCCGATGTTTTGGTCTCCGATTCCACTACACTGTGGGAACTATTCGAGCGCGGAGTCAGTACTCAGATACTCAGGGTCCATTGCTCCAGACATACCCGTAGTACACATTGCAAGACTGCCCAGTTGTACAGTATAATCTACAATTGGTACAAAAGCTTCCTTCGAGATGTACTAGTAGTACGTATACCGACTACCTAGTGTAGTAGTGTAGTACTGTACACTACTATGTACTGTCATATACATACTAAGTAGTACTGTACGACCTAGTGTACTATGTAGGTAAGGTATGTTAGAGCACCTGATTGCGGATTTGGAATGAGCCAAGATATAAATTGGCTAGCGCTGACAGATGCCTGTTTTGATAGAGGCTTGGCCTTTTTCTTAACAAGTGCGAGAAACGGCGGAGCAGAATACACTAGTACATAGGCATATAGGTATCCATATGTAAATGTAGGCATAGGAGAGGCGAAAGTAGTAGATCTGATACGTACTAAGTAGTAGTATTTATGATAACCTCGACTATTTGGGTATGTACGTGTAGGCTTCACGTATAAAAAGTTGCCAGCTGGTAAAAGCGTGATTTATCAGCACGATATACTGTGTGCCAAGCTACCTAATGCCTGTCGAGTTCATGCTTGTCACAGTAATCTACTCCACACAGTATCGATGTATAGAAACTGGTTTCGTCGACCCACCACACTCGAGGCATGGGGCGCGGCAGGGGGCGGATGCACTAGGGTAATATTCGGCCATCCAATCATATTGAAGTCGGTCGACCCTTTGGGAGTGTATCCGGATTGGGAATTTCAAGGGCGGTTCTCCCCTAGCAATCATAGCTTATTAGCGCACAAGTTGATGAGATACCCGAATCCCTAAGTAGTAAGACTGGAGAGCATCCTCAAGTTCATCACTGTCGGGCGGTATTCATAACTCTAACTTTCTGATAAGTGTGAGGGTTAAGAAGGAACAAAAAGGAAAATATATATTATGTAAGACAGGGTTTCTTTCGACGCCTTCCGTGGCTCCCATTACACTACACCAGAGTAATCAGCCTTTCCGTGGATGCATACTTAATTCCGCCCTTGCTCACCGACCAAACGCCGTGTTTTTCTTATGCCATGAGTAGGCGCCACTACAGTAGTGTATGATATAGTACATATAAGTATACGTATTACAAGATATTGGGAGATATCATGCAGCAGTGATATTGATTTTGCCTCAGACTGGTTAAGGCACAGCGAAACGAAACGCGCCTTGTGGACCGTTCCGCGCTAAGTGGCTCTATCTGCACTACTATGTACACTACTCACTCAGTATACTAGGCATGTCGCGTCCGCATGGAATCAGTGCGATAGAATGCACTGCAGAATCGTTCTGGGTGGTTGAGTCAGTGCCGTGTACACGTACACTACATGTACGGACACCAAAACTTTATTGGCTAGGTAGTAGCGGAAGTATGTGAACCAAGCCTATTGCTACACCTCACACACCTTGAACAGCTTAGAGGCTAGGGCCTCAATATTGAAGAGGTTGGATGCGCCGAAGGCAGCATCGGTGGTCTCCTCATGCAACGAGACCTCGGGAGTGTCAATGCGGAACAAGGGAATGCTGTCACCTGCATCATGTGCCCTATGTACACGTATCGTGGAGGCGACCTTGGGGGAAACAAATTCCCTGGCATTGCATTTTGATGACTGTTCCTATGATGGGGGCACAGCCCATCTTACCGTAGGAGCAGGTAGCGTACCGTACAGTACAGAGTCAGTGTGCAAGTTACAATATTTATATACCTAACCAGAACCTTACCTGGGTAGTCAATAGAAGTGCTCACTAATGTACTACATAGGTAGACGTAGTGAAGATACCCCGGAGTATCGCGGCGAAACTGCCCTCACAAAGCCGAAGGGAAAGAAAAAAAAAAAAAAAAAAATTAAACCATAAAAAATAGGGCCGACCCCTTTTTCCTGCTTCTTAAGTGCCAGGCCAGCGCGGCCATGAAGTGCTACTGTAAACGTAGTGTACATGAATAATAGCGGACTGCCGATTGGAGTGTATACTACTAGTGTAGTACTTACTGAGTACGAGATTCGAGATTGCGGTTGATCCTATCCCTGGGAGGCAAAGCGCCGAGTGTTTCCCCAGGATTTAGCGGTTAAAGAAACTCGCCAACCTTGGTCTGGCGCAGGCGGCAGATTGACAGACAGCCTGTGTTTCGTTCCAGCACGGCGGATTGTCCAACCAACCAAGAACCGAGGAAGGGCTGAAGAAGATTTACGAACTGTACGCTATCCCGGCTAGCAGGCCTACTTCCTACACTAGTTCAGCTGCATCCATCGCTTCGCTGAAGAAATTGCGAACCAACGCTGCGCCCTGTCAACAATTTTGCGGAGGATTCGAGACAGGGCATACGTAGTAGGTTTCGAGCCCCCAAACGTCTCCTGAGGACAACCATCGCTACTGGACAACCACGCTACAAAGTGTCCGGCCACTACGCTCTCGAAACTGGCGGTGAGACTCTCTTGCCGCCCTAACGCGAGTACCGGGCGGTTGTTCCCATAGTGCAGTACTAGTAGGTAGGTATACACAGGTACTATTCGCTCGACCTCGGAGGTATATGGTATACCAGTAGGTACACAATGACTGCCTGGATGGCATTACCCATACACCACCTACACTACTGAGTATGTATTATCTCCACTAAAGAATAATGGACGGCGGATTCCTGGTCTGCAACCATGGTACTGACTACACTAAACACAGCAACGCATCGTATCGTGTGAGAAACAACGCCCTTGTATAGTAGTGTATAGTAGTAGGTATCGTGTGTGCGGCGGGCCATCACAGGAAGCAAACTAGATTCGCGGGAAGTCCTGCCGTCCCTCGGATGCCGCTAGAGCTTGTGCTAGGTGTTGAAATGCTAACTGTTGTTGACGAGGGCTGGGAGATTGCACTCGAGGCTCTTTTCAACAAGCGACTAAGCATGCGCATCACCGTCCTAGCAATGCAGCAAATACAGTCAATTGTAGATATAGTGCACCCAACATCGACAAACCCAAGGCCTCGGAACGTAACCTCATCAGTGGTTTCGCCGTAGTGTGATTCTCACCTGCGTAGCCCATGTCCGATCCCGCTCCGATCGCCATTCCAATCTCCGCGTTGTGTTGCGCAATCTTTCTGTCTAGAGATACAGAAGACGTGACTCCGCGTTAAGGATACACCCGTCGGCTCGCGGGCGGTTTGCTTCCGAGACCCATACTCATTGGAGCAAGCAAGCAAGCAAGCAAGCAAGCAAGATGGACTAGGTTAGATGATAAGTTCACTTGTCTACAACTACCTACAGTAGGTCTAGCTGAATGCGTATGCATTCCTAATTATGGTTGATATTCAAAGAATACCTGGGATCGGAATAAATCTCGTCTACTGCTACTATGCCCTCAAGGACCTCTATTAAAAAAAATTATACTTTTCACATACCGTTACGTGTATATATCTACGACGTGAGCTTCGGGTCCGTGAGAATGGGTACTCAAAGGGTGCTTTGAACCTAACCTAGGGTTACCTAGGGTTACCTACAGTATAATATCCCTGGGGCTTTCCCTGCTGCTATTTTAATCTTGTAGCTCCTTGCGTCAGATCCAAGATTCCTGTGCAGCATCTTCGATTACGTATAAAGCATGATATGCTGGGTAGAGTGTGTCTATGGGACTCCCAAAACCGTGTTGGTGGAACGAAACCAACCCATTTTGGTCTGATGACAACCCGTACCATGGCCAGCGAAGCCCGCTCGTGCACCCGTATGTAAGTATACAGGGTTCAAAGAAGCATCAATGAGACTTGGCGTTAAACGTGGCGAGCTCTACACTCAGATCACTCCAGTCGGCAAACCACATTCATTAGTCACCACCTTGAGAAATTAAGCAGTGATATATTAAGTAACATCGTAGAGCCGTAAGGCGATGACTATGACAAGGCGATCCAACCACCCCTACCTTGCGTTCGTCATTTTGATGTTCTCCAAATTGTTTTAGCTGTCGATACTAGCACGACCTGACCATAGATTAAGGAGATTGCTTATATATAAATCATTCGAGACTTGAATTAAACACCTTGTTTTTAGAGTTATTCGGGCACTATTTAGAACCATTGAATCTAGACATGTGGTTTTTTTAATTTAGCCATTTCCATCTGGAGTCGTGTATACACTTGAAGCTCGCGGTTCACACGGCACTTTAGGAGATTTAATTGGCCGACCAAACGTCTAACCCCCAACAAAGATGCGGCGCATAGCTCAATAACCGAGGTGCACAACTTACTACCTAGTAGTATGAGTGGTGGGAGATAGACTCCAGGCTGCAGGCAGGGTAGCGCAGGGACCCTGGACCGACCAGCATCACATCGTCGCATCTACCCGTAACTTTGCCTCAGAGTCGGCCACAGCTCCCCCTGATTAGCACCCCTTTGAAACCACAACTGTCTTGAGTTGTGCATCATGGGCCTCGCGTCAAACCATGCGCAGAGTGCATCGTACTAGCAATTTTCGCTTGCCTGAAGGCTTGCTCTATGAAAGCCGGGGGGACGGGGGGGGATCAGGCCATCCTGTCCTGGCTGCGCCGTCTGAGGTGCCTGTAAATATAGTAGTAGCACGAAATAGGGAGTGTAGATGCGGACCGGTGGAGCGTGTTGGTGTTTCTGAGCTTGTCCGGCGCTTGCGTACTCGTATCACTTCCCGTCTCATCCACTTCTGTGCATTCTCTATTATCACTTTTTGTCGTCTTCGATTTTCTTCTCTTCTATTCATTCTAGCTCTTCAGTCGGGACTGTTGGTCTTATCGCCGTTCATTTGTCGATTCATCAATCCTCGACACTACGTTCTTTCTGTCGCTGGCTCGCCACTGTAATTTTTGTCTCAATTCGCCCTCTTCTTCTTCTTCTTTTTCGTAGATACTGATTTTCAGCAAGAACATTCGATTCGTACAGGACGCCGGTCGTCGCTTATTTATTTAATCGCCACGTATTGACGGGAATTCGACGGCCATATCGGTGGGAAATACAGGCTCGACCTCGGGACCGTTCGAGAAGCAGGAAAGAGGTGGACCTTGGGGTTGCCGTGCTCTAGATCTGGATTGAAGACGATATCTGCCTGACCGCTGAGGTGCCGTCAAAATGGTTAACAAAGTGCTTGCGACCTTCGTAGGCATCGACGTCCTGTTCGCGATAACCGGTGCCATCATCGTGGGTTTCTCAGTTATCGTCCGCAACACTTGCTTCGACCCACCGACCAGCGGCAACGAAGCAGCCCGCGACCTGCTGTACCAGCAGTTTCCCCTTTCAGGTGAGTGAGCATCGAATTTCGGGTATGAGTTTCGGCAGAGGAAACTTCCAAACTAACCAATTTCGTTCTTCGTAGCTGGGATCGGTAATGGCATCTTCACATTCATTGCCTTCGTCTCCACTCTCCCGGCGCTGGCGACCAATAGTCGCAGCTGGCTGAAAATCGCCATCTTCTTGGTTGTCGTCGACGCCATTTTCACACTGATCATCGGCCTCGACTTATGGATTCTCACGTTGCGGATCAAGGAAACCTTCGCTACCCTCTGGTCGGAGCAGCTTCCAGAGGTTCAGGGCTTCATGCAAGATGCCGTAAGTGAAGGTCTATATAGCTCTAGATCCCCGCGGACAAATTCTGATAATGGCATTAGTTCAATTGCTGCGGCTACTTTAACAGCACCTCGCCGGCCTTCCATACGGATTCTACTTGTCCCAGTCCAGCTACCGCAGCTCTAATGACAGGTTGCGCGACGCCATTATCACGGTTCAGCAATACGTTTATTGACAATATCTTCACGGCCTTGTTTGGCGTTGTTGGCGTTGACGCAGTCCTCATTGTGGCAGCTCTTTGCTTGCTGAAGGAAAGGAAAGAGATGGAACGTTACCGGCATATCGATGAGAAGACTGGTGCTCGAGGCACGTTTTAGACAATTGAATGCTCATCCTCATATCTCTGCACCATTTTCTACGCAGGTATGCCTCAGCCACCTATTTATCCCAGCCATCGCCAACTGGTTGTTTGATTGAGTATTACCCGCAATGATCGACAATGAGAATGGGCTGTATTAGGAAAGACGATGCTAGCTTGCTTCTGATTTATTTACCTCAAACCACTTGTCACTTATCAACGAGCCTATGATTCCCCTCATTTTTATTTTTATTTAAGCGTTTTATATGGATTCAGCTCGTTACTACAGCCTCATTTCGAGTAGGCTACTTACATGCATGCGATAGAGTGCGGGGAAAATATATAGTATACTAAGCCACCAGTCATGATCCTCAACCTTCCCTGGTTAGGTATGTTCGCCCGGGACAAGTTAGCTATCGTATAGAATACTTAGAGTTATAACTATTTCTGGCATTTTTTAGTATATACTCAGACTAACAGAGGAAGCCACTACGATGTTGCATGATCTACCTACTTCAACTAGACACGGCACTGACTAGGTAGACTGGCTGTAGCTATCTCGCTACAGCCTGCATCGCTGTTGTACCGACGAAGAGGGATATAAGGGTGTCTACGTTGAATAGTATCACTGTAAGGGGGACTAATTTCGTTTATTGGGAATGCACTTTTATTGAAGACGAAGTGACCATATATTAGGCCCAAAGGACTCGCGAGCCAACGTCCCTTAAAACATAAGCATGCTGTTCATAAAATTGGCCACGAGTTCATAACGATATTAATATGACGGTCAGATGAAAAAAGCACCGAACGATCTCGATGTTCCCATTGGTGCTTGCATATCTCGGAAAACGATGGATAGACAAGGTATACTTTTGTCGAGAAATTTCCGAAACTCAACCCCTCTCCTTCTACACCTCGCTTGCTGAGGAGCGGATAAAGAGACGCCGAGTCGATGAATACGATAGAGAGCGAACAGTGTTATCAAGTATATAGAAACCACTTGAACAGATCTAGATCTTCATGACATCGTAATATTCGTGAAATTGGTTAACATTCTGGTCGCTTCCTCAAGCGAACTTCTCCCAATGTGCTTTTTCTTATTTCCATATTCGGGTAGGAGGAGGAATAAATTGGCTCACAATCCATTCCAGCTCTCAAGGCATATCGCCATGAATTTCACAAGGGGGGCTAGCGATGCCTTCAGAACTCAAGGCGGGACGAAGAGAGGAAAGAAACCCTCGTCTTCTCAGCTCGCAGGCGCTTCCAGCAGAAACGACTAATCATCTCCGAAGAGAACCGAGATCGATCGAACTTGAGGCTGGGGGTCGCAACAGCGGAGAAGACACGTCGCCTCACGGCGGACGATATAAAGCAGTTCAAGGCCGGGACATCGTCGCATTTCGCACAAACAGATGCGACTTTATCTAGCATCTTCCACAGCTATTTGTCAATAGCGTTGAAGTGCATCAATCGAACAAACAAAAGTAGAAGGAAGAAAAAGGATCGTGTTGCAGAAAGCGAAACAAAGTCCTCAGGCCGAATAGCGGCAATCAAGCCCAGCTACGAGGTTCGCGCCAGTTCATCGACGCTGGCAAACGCGCACACAGACACTCTATTCCGAGATCTCTACCGCCTCAATTCGGAGGCGCCGGGACGCGGAAGCTGCGCGGTGCGGCGAGGTGACGAGGGGTCCGCCGTAGGAAGGGAGCACTTCATCGAGATCAGATTGCATCGATCAAGGGTTGCTGAGTTATATTCGGGATCGCAGCGTCGTGAAACCGTGCTCAAGACCACCGAAGCGGTCGAGCGGGTTTTCGTCGTTGCAAGAGTTGAGATGGAACGGCGTACGGTGGGCTAGACGCCGTTGAATGTTGGGTTCGGATACGGCTCGAAGCATCTCTCGAGATCAATCGATCAGTCGACCAGTGCATCAACACTCACGCTGCAGCGGCCGCGAGGTCGGAGCAAAACTCGAGACTGCTAGATCACAGAATGATCCGGCGTCAACCGAATAGCTACACGACTCGGGGGACCGGTAACCGCGGTCCGCACGGGGTGCTCTGGGGGTTGCCGTCTTGGGTCATGAAGAGGAGCGAGGCGAGGTGGTCGCTCAGTCGCTCAACTCTTGATCCCGTCGCGGAGACTATCCGTACTGCCACGATGGGAGCCAACCGCCTGCCCGACCTCCGGCGCAGAGGAGGGAGATGGGGTTTACGGTCAACTGCCTCGGCGAGCATACTGAGGAGCAGAAGGAAGGAAACGGGTTTGGGGAATGCAACACAGTCATATTGGTTAAATAGGACTGTTGGTCGAAGTAGGTTGGTATACTAACTGGTAGTAGTACGTCAGGCTTGACAGGGGATCGCTGACCAAGGTTCAAGGTTTAGATGGTATAAGCCGTAGGTATGCAGTATAAGGTACATATGTAAGTACCAAAAAGGAACTACTAAGTACGTAGACTGTACGTAGTAAAAGGAAAGGACGAAGAAGATGCGACGGGTATGGCCAAGGAACCTTGCCGGGGTGTTGCCGCACCTTCTTTAGTGTCGACAGACTCATACGTCATCAGTACTTGGTAGTACCTCCAGCACAAGTAGGTATCATTTTGCCAATGATAAAAACAGGTTTCCAAGTGCGGCTATTCAACTTTCCCCACTCACCACAAGTACCTAGGGATCTACCTAGGCATCATGCCTTCCAAGCCACATCATCTAACCTTCTCATACCTAGATAGAGTTCGCGGAAAACATACGGAGTATGAGAGCACCTGTGCAGGAGCGGGTGAAGGTGGCTTGCCATGTGTGCTTTAGCCAAGAGAGTAATATAACGCCACATCATGATGATATCTTCACCTGGGGATGCATCATAGTACTGCCAGAGAGGTACCTAGGTACCTAATCATGTATCGTGGCCTGTCTCGCCCACTGGAACAGCATACTCACGGAGTATTTGCACCGGTTTCCGTAGCGGGTGCATTTAGCAATGTATCCATCGTATCGTACCATATGCGTATAGAAACACACAAAAAAAAAAAAGAAAAAGGCATGTTACATAGATAGTTCTAGATCGTGATTTGGGACACCCCTGTCAAATGTTCGGAAACTAATGCCGTGTCGCCCTAAGCTAAGCATGGACTAGACTAACTAGAGGAAGTAAGTATCTAAATGTAGTGTAGGCACGCAACTCTGAACAACGTGTATGACGTCGATTTGCACCTTTACGTCGATCCACCAACGAAAACGCCTCTCCATCGCTGAGCGCGTCACAGCAGCATTCCTCTCATAATTGGTACTTCATCAAATGCGTAACGAGAAGTCACAGAGACTCCCGTCTCCCCTCCCCTGGAGTCCTATTGGGCAGATGTCAAGATCTATGACCTAATTGCCCAGCGGACTCGAGCTCGCCTTAGCTGTGCTTGGTCTAGACTAGACTCTAGGAAATTACAGCATCTCGGACAAAGCTACTATGCGTTTTTACCTTTTCGATGAATTAATTGTTCCGTCTTGAGGCACATGTCGTGTGATGTGTGATGATCGTGGTCTCCTCTGATACGTCGCTCGCTTGCCCCTTTCGGGCTACGGGCGACCACAACAGGCACGGTCGAAGTTTGACAACCACAAGTGCGATGGCTTGATTGGTGTAGTACGTCAGAGCTGTTCCTATTTTATATATCTGTATATATATTAAGGTTGGAATGACTCGATCCCTTGAGCTCCTCTCGCCGTTTCCATCCTATCATCTACAAACATAAACACAAACATCTATCACCACACCACCTATTCTAATAGCGCGAGGGCTATCAAAAACCAACATCCTCACAACCAAACCAGAACCACTGTATTAGCCACACACTATCATCAACGGTCCCAAACCAAGCTATTCAGAATGGGTGCCGTAGTCAGCTGCGTAAGTTCCTATTCCGCCTTACAGACAGTCCAGTTCTCCACGCGCCTCCGATACGAAACTAACAAGACCGTCGTGAACAGATAGAAAGCATTTTCCGTACGATTGGCAATGTGCTGATGGCCATCATCAACGGCATCGGCAATATCCTACACGCTATCATCAGCGGTATCGTCTCATTCTTTGATATTGTCATCAGTTTCCTGACCTGTGGCTACTGCGGCGGTCGTCGACGCATGGGCGGTACCACTAGGGGCAGACGTCACCATACTACCACGACGAGCCGGATTTAAATTCTGGAGATAGAGAGAGTGTGTGTTGAGTTTGCATAGGACTGGGAAAGGTGGATGGTGCGGAAAGGGATAATAGAGGATGCATGAGATGGAAAGAACCAGGAGGAGGCTGAGCTGATGATGGTTTTACGATATCACGATACCCCCCTTTGAGTATGACTACAGACATATAAATTGTACAACAATGTGAGCGGCGGTTAGTAACTTCCACATCAGGCCTGGCGGTGAAATACTTGAGATAAGCGCTCCCCTCTCGCACAATTGCTCATCAAACCATGAGATACCGATTCTAAATTTTAGACGGTCGAAATAGTTTGTTTATTCTCTATTATCTGCGTAACCCTAGTTAGGCGGAGCTGTGCTACATGGTTATATATCCAGGTCGATTAGATTTCGGTTGAAGAAGCCATGAACCTTCCTCGCAGCCTCTTTGCCGATCACGGGATCTAGCTCATCAATCGTCATATTTGCGACCTCTCGCACATTCTCCGTCTCTAAAGTAAGATTCTTAAGGTTCTGGGGGGTAACACCGGGGACAACGCCCAACATTTCGTGTGGCTCAAGATTAAATGCTTGATCTTCTGCCCTCGTGTCTTTATCGAGCCCTGCACGCACAGCCGCGATGGGGTCAGGCTCGGGCTCTTGTGATTTGAGATTCTCAAAAATCTCGGCCGTTTGGTATGGGCTGCTGCTCCAAATAATGCGGAGGCGCGGAAACGCCAGAGTGAGAAGCACAATTTTCGACTGAAGGTCTGATGGTGCCTCATTCGGGTTGACGGACCTCATATTACCCGATAGGTCGGCAAATGGCTCCAATGTGAATGATTTGTTTTGATCAAATTCGATTAGCAACATGGGGTTCTTATAATGCAAGAACATCGTCTCTGTTTGACTATATAGTCGCCCGTCCTTGAACGAGCTGATAAGATCACTGATGGACTTACGCTCGATACAAATGTTAGGTGATAGAACGTAGTCTGCGACGGTCAACATGCAAGGTATGACATTCAGATTGCGGCCGTGCAATAACGATGGTAGTGAGGAGCGGAACTCTCGTACATCGACGACCACTCTTGGCTGTTCGGCCGTGGCAGTTAAACGCCCACCGCCTGCTATTCGAGTGTTGACTGTCCGTAGGAATGCTTCTTGGGGATCTTCTACGCCGTGTGCATCGACTGTCATGACCACCGACATGCTAGCACGCTCTTTGATCAGCTTCGTGAAGCAATCCTTTTCTCGCCGAACGGATGCTAGATATCTTTGCTCCTCAACGGAGCCACCATAGAACATGAAATATACCCGCACATTTCGGTCGTTATGGGAAGATCGATAAACTTCAATCCGCCGTATAAACGACGCATCCGGCTCGTACATAACAATATAACGAGGTCTGATCTCTTCGAGGACATGTTCGTCCTGGTCGCCATCGTAAGCGTGAATCACAACAAGGTCCTGCATATTATAGAGCTCAAAATAATCGTCCATGTCCTCAAGAGGATCGGCGACTATATCTGCCTTCTGGCCTGCCTCTTCTTCAAGCATCTGCACTTCTTCCATGAGATCCGCCACCTCGGAAGGCTTCTCAAAATATTGTGCAACGCTGCCATTGGCCGTCCTACCAGGTGCTAACGCGCCCGCCGCACCCCCACCCCGTACCCTCCGCCTCTTGTTTGCGGGAGCCTTTCCTTTGTAAGAGCCTCGAGCTAACCTCGGGTCGACTGCACCCTCCAAAGCCTTCTGGTTCTCCGAGAATAGCTCGTTGTTCACCTTAGCGAACTCGCGTTTCCAATTAAGATAATTGCGAAGCCTTCTCCTCATCATGAAGGAAGCGGAGGGTTTGTGGTCTTCCTTCTTCGGGTTTGTGTTTTCATCTGTCTTCGGCTGCACATGCATGGTCTGTAGGTAATCTCTGAGTTGGCGGCAAGTTGCTGTATCGGAGCACATGATGAGTATTGTTTGATTGGAGTCACCCCATATAGCAGGTTCAAAGTAGAGATCTCGGTCAATTTCCTCAAGAATCTCGGCTAAGAGGGCCCATTTCGGTTGCTCTTCCAGTATAGGCCGAAGGGAGTCAAGCGAACTCTGGACATTCATTTTTGCTTTGCTGGCAGCATAAACTCGCTGTTTTGCCGTGCTGAAAATAGTATTCGCAGCGTCCAGGAATAGCCACGGCGACTGGTTTTGCCTCGTAGAGCCAGGCTGTGGGGAATGCGCAGCATGAATGGTATCCAACTGTTGAAGGAATGAGACGGCATCCAACGCCAGCACAGAGTGCAGCAAGCCTCGAAGAACAGTCAAATCACCGACAATCTGCTTCGTCTTCCAGCTAACCCGGTGCCAATTGGGATCTAATTGGCGGCGGACCATGACATCGAAATTCTTCAGCAAGGCGCTATCGAGATTCCAGTCATCCATCTCCAGGCCGCTGTTGCCTTTCTTAAGTTCGTGAATGCTCACTTCGACACACTCCATGATGGCTTGTTGGATCGTGTTCATATCATCCGTCATGGGAACTTCGAGCTCGATGACCTCGGCCTTCTTCTTCCCCTCCAGCGAAGCGGCGACAGTCACATGGAAACGGGGCCATAGAGATGCCTTGCGCAGAAACATATTTCTCATCATTGTGGCTAGCGGAGAGAACCCGATAGTGAAGGGATCCGGGTTGTCTGAAAAAGCCTTGAGGAAGCCCGTCTTATTTTTCTGGCGATATATGCGGAGGATGAAGGCTTCTAATGAGGTAGCGACGACTTTGTCGGCATGCAACAAGATGAGGCCGGTGATACTCTCGGTCCTGAGCAGGGTGGTCAAGAGGTCGACGACGAGAATGCGCGAGGTGATGCTGTATATGCCACCCTTGGCATACATCTTCTCGCGCGCAGGAACGCTGGTGAAGTCGGTATTGACGACAGTCAGCCCTCGAGCCTTGGGAGCCATGCTGATGGCGGCATGCTCTGCCAGGGCCTCTCCGATCCAGGCATTCTCTCTATCTTCGGCGCCGACGATTATGACGAGGTTGTTGCCGGCGGCGTCGTAGCTGTGAAGGAGATTCGTGACAAGCCGCATCAGGCCGAGGCCCTTCGCAATGATGATGAGTTCATCTTCAGCCCGGAGCTCCTGGAAAAGGTGCTGCTGGTACTCCTATAGTGGTGGCGCGATGCGGTTAGCTAGAGCGTTCTCGCGATCTGTTGGGTTGGGGGATGATGATGATGATGGCGACAAGACAATGATGACGCTTTTGTGGATGGATGGCCATACCAAGGGCAGTGATAGTCTCACTGGCTGGGGAGCATTGCTCGCAGACATGCGGGGCACGTCTCTGTTAAAAGGAGAGGCGTAGCGGTGGCAGCAGCAGGGTTCATCGAATGGCGTGCATGTTGGATTTGTAGATGCATTTACATTTACATAACGATTGTGATGCTTTTCGAGTGTAGTGGTGGGATGGTTCTCACGAGATGGCTAGGTAGGCGTCCGATAACTACCTAAGTAAGTAGGTACCTACCTAAGGTACCTAGGTAGGTTGGGTAGGTCGGTAGGTTGGGTTAGGTATCCGGACCCAAGACCAGAAGGAAACTGAAATCCGGGGTTCGCGCATCGCGGGCGCTAGCTGCCGCCACTTCGACGCCGAATCACGGGACTTCCTAGGTTGTCTTGCTTATACGTATACTTGCAAGTGCGTGGGATACGTCATCGGCGACGCAACCGTAGGTATGACAACAGATCAAGGCTGCAGTCTACCTGACCTAAGTACTTATAAGGACCATAGGGAAGAAGACGGTCGTCTGACCTTTTTATCTTTCTATCTCATAAATCTCCAAAAGACAGCACAGCGTTCATTGATCGCTTTTCGAATAACTAGACGGAAACACCCTAGAAAATTCACATAAGGTTGCAACTTGTCTCAACTGCGTATAATTGCTAAAATGCCTGAGAGCACTACCACTCAAGTACGTCTTACTCTTTTACAATAGTCTAATTTGCCTCTTTCTCTCTCTCTCTCTCTCTCTCCTGTGCTGCTCTCGTAGAACTGACTAGTCATTGGATTCCTACAGCAGACTAGCAAGTCCAACGCTGACACTCACCGGAATCCGGTGGCCGAGGCGGCCGAGAAGGCGAAACAGTTCGCTGCTCACAAGGCAGCTCCCGGCCCTGCCATTCCACAGAACATGCCCGAACAAGAGGGAACTAAAGAGGAACGACAAGCGAAGGCCCAAGCACTGAACAAATAGAGAGGAGATATAGGGAGGCATCAGACTCTGGTTGTAAAGTAGATTGTGGAGTAACATGGGAGATGGGAGAGAGCGCGTCAACCATAACATACTGTAATAAGTACTGCTTTCACGACTGATACGACTACTACAAATAGGAAACAAATGGTCAAGTGAAGATCTCATTAGTCATGCCAGTGACTTCAACAACTTCATGTACCTGCTGTAGTCGCCAAGTTATCCTAGCATGCGATGGTCAATTTAAACTCAATTGAGCAAACCCAACCATATAATCTGCTTGGCTTGAGCAGTAATAGTATTATACACATTTAGGCAGCGGTGCTCAGTTTGGTGGTGAATGGGTTGTACGCGCGTCATGAGGAAATTGACCATCTAGCTAGACTCATACACACATGTAGTTTCGATATGGTATAGCAGTTCTCATGAGCAATATCAAATGGGCATTTATTGTAGCAAGATTCAGTGCCAGAGAGAATAGAAGAGTGCCCGTGTTGCCTAATGTGAGGTACATACCTACTACGTAGGTACCTTAGGTAGGTGGAAGGGGCATTAGAGCAGAGCACCTGAGAGTGGGTTTTATAGAAGTAGGTACTTACATAAGGTAGTTTAGGTACCTAAGTACCTATATGTAGGTAGTATACGCGGGCCACTGAAGACCCAAAGACATTCGTATTGTGGCGGTGTAGGGAGGGTGTTACAGCTGGTGGGGTAAAAACGTGGCTTCTCTTGCCCTTGGCATGGAACCGATTTGAATTGTTGGATGCCTTGTTCAACGACTCACTGATTGGCGATAACGGTTTGGCTGGACTCAATGTACCTAGTGTGGTACCACAGTAGGCAACCCCCCCCAATTCATCTATCTAATTGTAGTATATACTTGGAACTCAACATACCCCAATCAATACCAACCAATACCAACCAATACTTATATATCTTCTTTCTCCGCCATTGCTACGCAACCACACGGCGCTGCACTACATGATAGATCTCGTCTCGTTGCCGACGACCAGGGGTTCAGTAGTCCGCCATTACTATACCACCACCGTCAGGTAAGGGAGTCCCGTTTAGAGGAGGGCTCCCTCCGTCATCACACCCGACATTTCTCCATAGCACCATCTGCTCTCCATACTTTTCACGGCCATCGATCGGTCTTCCAGCACTCGGAGTGCTGCCGCCACCTCTCACGTGCGTGTGTGATCGCTTGAGACGTCGCCTGCTCGAGAGAAGACCGTCTCTGCCGCCCTCTGTGTCTGTAGGATTTCGGGCCGAACCCCGGCTCCGAACTTGCACCTCACACGACCCTTCTTCAGTTGACACCGCCCGCACGAACCTGGCCTCAACTGTTCCCGCCCTCGATAAGAAATGCCCTCCATCCTGGATGATGAGGACAAGGAGACCGTCAAGCGAGTCGTCCCCAAGCAGACCAACAAGATTCAAGCCGTTGCCGTCGCCAGACTCTACGTCGCCTACCCGAACAGGCAAAGATGGACCTACACAGGATTACAGGGCGCTGTCGTCCTCGCCAACGACCTGGTCGGGAACACATATTGGGTGAAGATGGTTGACATATCGGTGAGAATTTGCTAATTAAGCCACAAAACTACGACATGTGCACTAATCATCTTGCAGCCTGCTGGTAGGGGTGTCATATGGGATCAGGAGCTCTTCGATACTTGGTCTTATAATGCCGATCGGACCTTCTTCCACACCTTCGAGCTCGAGGAATGCTGGGCCGGTCTGTCCTTCGCCGACGACAAGGAGGCGAAGCAATTCAAAAAGAAGATGGACGACAGGGAAAAGAACGCTTCCAAGGCCACCAAGAACACTCCCTTTGGTGGAACAACCCAGCGGCATCAGAAGTCTGGCGGCTTCTTAAGCGGCCTCTTTGGTGGCCATAGGCATGCCTCCAATCCGACGCCGCCAGAGTCGCCGCGGAACAGTCTTCCATTAATGCAACCCCATGCGAGAACATCTTCATTAAACCTCAATAGCTATCTTAAGCAGCCTTCTGAGTTTGCTACGCTGGAGGCATACGATCCTAACTGGCGGCAAAACTTTGGAAATTTCTTATCCGAGCAGGGGCTTGCGGACGATTTCATTAAAGAAAACCAGCAGTTCATCGTCGAATTTTTGAAAGAGGAAAATGAGAAGAAGACGCCTACTGCGACTCCGGCGCTACCACCGCCTCCCATGCCACCGGTGAACGGAAGCACGGGGAGCATTGTGAGTACTAGCAGTAGCGGGCATGCGCGAGCACCACCGCCGCCACCTCCTCCTCCCGCTGCACGGCCGGCGTCCGATAACCTTTCCGCGTCCTCTGGCTCTCGTCGGGGGGCTCCCCCGCCTCCTCCCGCACCACGGAGATCTGGTGGTAAGGTAGAAACTGTGCAGCGCGAGCCCACACCTCCCCAGGAATCCACACCCCCTCGTCCTCGCTTCAACGCACCCCCTGCTATCCCCGACGCCGGGAAATACGCTCAAACAGAGCCTCCCCGCGCCGCACCTTCAGGGCCTCCACCTCCTCCCCGACCACCAAAAACGCCGATCAATGACAAGGACACAGCTGGTCACAAATTTGGAGTTCCTCCTGCTTTTACAGGACAGAGGCTGAACAATGTGCCACCTCCACCACCGCCGCGCGAACAGCCCCAAGCCGTGCCTCCTCCACCTCCGCGTACAGCGAAAGCACCAATTCCCAACGCCCCTTCGCCACCACCTATTCCTGCTGCCTCAAGACCAGTACCTGCGCCTCCTCCGAGGAATACCCCACCACCGTCTCTACCACAATCATCGGCACCGGCGCCACCTCCGCCTCCACCCCCTCCCCCTCCCCCATCCAATCCCGGAGTGCCACCTCCGCCTCCGCCTCCCGGCCCTGGACTGCCACCGCCCCCTCCCCCATTACCACCCTCGTCCGTTCCCGGAGGGCCTCCGCCGCCTCCGCCACTACCCTCTTCTTTAGTTCCTGGCGGTCCTCCGCCTCCGCCTCCCCTACCTCCAAATCGCGACTCCGGTTATTCCTCTGCAGCACCGGCAGCAGCTCCACCAGGCGTGCCTTCGGCAAACGCAGGACATGCCGCTATGTTGGCAGGTATCCAGCAGGCTGGGGGTATTGGTTCGCTCAAGAAGGTGGATAGAAACCAAATTAGGGATAGAAGTGCGGCTGCAGTTCCAGGAGGAGACACGGGCCCTCACGGTAGTGGGCTTCCACCGGCTGGCATTACCCCCGGGGGACAAGAGGGTAACATGGCTGACGCATTAGCGAGGGCTCTACAAGAACGGCAAATTAGAACTCGCGGTAGTGGTAAGTGACTCTTCTCGGGATATGTGGCTTTAGACTTGTTGCTGATAATCTGCTGTAGATGACGAGAAGAGCGACGACGAATGGTAGAGTCTAGTCGAGGTTGCTCGTCAGCGACAGTGTAAGAACGAGGAGCCAAACTAGTGGAGGCTTACTCCTGCTTGAACACAGCCGGGGAAACAGGGGTTGAAGTTACATATGCTCCGACCACGCGGCATTATCTATCCACCACCAGATATCACCAGCATACCGATTCACTTTGTACGTGCGCATTTTTCATAACACATGACAGGTTGCAATGGCCACAAACGACAATGCGATCAGCAAACCTTAATACCCCGGTACACTCCCACCCAATGGAAGTCAAACTCGTGTTACGAAGCCAGGCTGGGTCCTACATGTTTATGCATCTCAATTTACTAAAGGACTCTTTACGAGTGGTTGAATATTATGCTAAGTGGATGGACGTAAATAACATGGGACCTAGAAGGTTAAGGGTCTCTGGATCGATACCACGATGCAGGTGGAGTGATATCCGGTTATAGCATGTTTGAGCCGGTGTCTCATGGAGGATCAAGCCAGATCGAAGACAGCAGATTATATTAGGCACCAGTTGACTTTGATGTGCCAAAACTACGTTTGCTGCCAAGTTCTTACGGTGGCAAATATCTAGGAGAATGGAAATAGATGGCAAGGCGCCATGGCTGATGGCTGGTGGCGTAGGCAGAGTGTGGGGATAGTCTTGGCTTTTTGAGATAGAACAATACGATTCAAGAGAAAGTGTTATTGAAAAGGTTTTCCAACGTAGAGGTCACATCAAACCCACAACAATATCTTTAAGATACTCAGTTAAGCCTACGTTACTTTCAGGCTACTCTCACCTTGTAAGAGTTATTAACTTGTTGGCTATATCCTAGGTGAAAAGAGGACAATCCTTGGTATACATGCCCCCGTAACTAATTCAGTTTCACACATAGCAGCTTAGTGAAGACGTGTTCATTTTCATGACTACCAACATAACAAATACGAATGAAAACCGATATAAGTATGCAGAGAAAAAGAAAAGATGACGGGAAACCTCGCGGCGAGTCCGATGACGTCTCTCCCGCCATGGACTCAATATCCTCCCGATTACACGCGTAAAAGCGACTCTAATCAAACACCTGCACCGTCTAAGTTGCTGTCGGGGAACCCACACGACGGTCGTAGTGTGAGTTAGAGAGAGAAGACAGGCTCGATTTTTCCGTGATATCCGGCCGGAAGTTCTTTCCGTGTAACGGAGAATCCCTTGGCTGGATCGGAAATACTGGACGGACAGTGACCCCTATTATTTGTGATACCTTCTGCTGTCATAGGTACTTTCCGAGGGCTTCTTGGTGGCCATCATGAGCGATATAGGCTGAAGAGCGCAAATGGGGAAAGGAACAGTTTTGAAAGCGCTAGGACATGAGCTTTTTGTTCCTTCCAATTCGATGCCACCTAGTTGATGATGCTGGGACAAAGGGTATACAGACGAGTGGCGCGAAGGGGTAGAAGCTGGCAATTTGTTTAGATGTCGTCGATCTCGATCTCCTTGTTGTTGCCCGAGTCGGAATCCTCGTCAGAGTCCTGATCATCGGCGAAATCGAAGTTGCATTCGCCCTCGTCGCCGGGACCGTACGTATCGGTCTCGTTGATTCTAGCGCTCTCCGGAAGTTCACCGTATTGCTGAGGCGCAGGCTATTAGTACATGTTTTGATGGGTGCCCTAATTATGATGAGTACGAGATTAAGTGGCATACCTTTAGAGATCGAGCTTCATCGGCTGTGTATTTGATGAGGACGTCGCCCTTGTCATCTTGGTAATCACGAAGCGAGAGCAGTATGATCTGAGAAGGTTGGTCAGCATGATGCTACAGCAACCACGGGAAACTTTAATCTGCTTACATCACCGTTGTTGATCCAAACTTTCTTGCGGAGTTTACCACGGATGTGGGCGAGACGTGTCTGTCCATCGAAGCAGGAACAGGAGAGGCGGCCGCTGCCGAGCATCTTGACTACTTGGGCATATTCTTGGCCTTCCTCCTTGAAGCTATGGTCCGACGTGGTCAGTCTACAACACGGTGTAACGAGAGGCGAGGTAAAACCTACACAAGCTCACGCTTCTCTTTATCGCTCTCGTTCTTACCCCTTCTTCGGTTCTTTCCTCCCTGTGTGGATGAAAAATGTTAGTGGGTCACCGTTCATAGGCCACCAGCCATTCTGCGTCGGCGATGTTCACGACGTCGGTGTTTGTCGATGAAGATGGTGGTAGGGGGGGTGCTCCTGTCGACTATGAGACGGGATGACGGGATGCATACCTTTCCCTTGTTCTTAGGCATGTTGAGGAAACCGTGTGTCAAGCGCGACGACTATTGATGGAATTTGTTTGTTCTGCGGTTTGGGGTGTTGGGAGAATGCACGCCGTGGACTGTCCAGGCTGTTGTGGTATGCGGATAGATGGATTGTGGTGGTTGTTGGTAGATGGACGATGGATGATGTGGGTTTAAATGCGAATGGATGGTGGTGGGATGTTTTGTGGTGACGAGGGGCTTTGTTATCGGAAAATCCTATCTAGTATTAGGCCAATGAGTAATGACTAGTGGGGGGGGGGGTCCCGGCGGCTTGTATGGGGTGGCTTGTAAGAAGCTAAGCCAGTACTAGCTTAGCTTCTTAAATGTACCTAGGTACTTGCTTATACACTGCTAGCAGACTGCTAGGAGACGCGGTTTAGTGGGGAAGTAGGTACCATTCGTTACCTTATTTTTTTATTTCTTTCCCCTTCTACATACTACGACGGCTTGTGATGACATATATTGTATGTTAGCAGTGCAGAGTTCAACACTACCCCAGGTACATACATCTAGGGTAGTAGTATTTCCCGATATGAGTTAGAACCACTTCTTTTGCTACTACGTCAATCAGGTACCTGCCAACCACGTGCACGCCGTCAAATTTTCTTCAATTTTCTTCGTTCTCCCTAGGCCTTATGAATATCAAAAGTCGAGTTTTGCCACCACTCTTCTTAGGCCCGCGGATTGTACACTCTTGTGACCTTGGATACTGCTTGGACACCAACTTAGCCCTCCGTCCGCCAAAAATGGGTTCCTGGCAGCTCAAATTCCCGCATATATCGCCACCAAAACCATGAGAAGAACTATATTTCGACTGGCGCCTACAGGTCGCCTTAATACTGAGGTGCAATCTCAATTCTCTCCCGTTGATTACAGCAAGTTAGTCGCCTGGGATAATCCCGGAGCCGAGGTTGAGCCAGGCAAGCATGTCATTGCTGTGTGCAAACAATACAATATCGCCTTTCCGAATCAGTTACGGCCTCTGAAGGGACTCGTCAGGAGAAACCAGTACAAACTTACCGTGACTACCTCTCGGCAACACTGCTTTTTTCATCAGTCAATGAAATACTTCGACAAGTTCGAGCACCCTTTTGCGAAGTCTCTGTTGGATATCTATATCGAAAAGAAAAAAGAGCCGCTGTGGATGTCTAGCAACGTATATGGGGCATCGGCATTCCCCAACAAGACAGCCTCGAGGAGGATTAACCACGCGCTGCGAGATGCCTTAATAGCCGCGGGGTACGATCGTTTTGGCCGGAGAGTATATGTGGATGGTGAATCGAGCGTAATAGCTGACCTGTACGGAACGCTGCGTGTTCTAAGCACCGCTCCTCTAGCCATATGCAATGCTAAATTCGCGGACCTTGTAGAGTGCGCAAAACAAATCATATCCGGTGTCGAGATCCATCTTCGGAGAGACAAAAATGGTCGCCATATTCAAAGCCAACAGCAAGACCCTACAATAATACGCCCTCCAGGACAGGGCCAAAGGCGCCAGCGTAATGATCAGCGAGGGCGACGCTGAATGAGCCGGGAGGGCAAGCCTCCGTGTCAGCCATTTTAGCATTATGGCGAACTCTTCAAGCTAGATCCTCGCAAGCCCCAACACGATAGACTTAAGGCGTATCCCATCGTGCTTAGAGAATGGTCAATACAATAACGCTACTTGGCGTTGCCATGAGCGTCTAGGTATATCGGCATGCCTATTCTCTGCACTTTTATATGTATGTATACTACGTCAGTACTGTATAAATACATATACATATATTCTCAGCTTCGTAAACTACTTAGGTTACTATTAAGTTAGTCACCATGTAGTCCCAGACAATAGTTACTGTTGAAAGACGAGAGTTTATATCTGCAACGTTAGCTATAACATAGTTTCACTCGAGAGCCAGCTTACGAACCAACGGGAAGCATCGGGTTGAATCATCTCGTACTGGTCCGTTCAGTGATATAGGGCACCCTTGCGGAATAAACTCGGTCGATTTTTTAATAAACGACACGCAACTTCTCATCACTCAACGACTATTATTATGAAACATGCAGTTCAGTAAGCTGGCAATAACGAAGAGGCCGCCCGTTTCCGGACATTGCTTTAAGTAAGGGCCCCAGCACTATTCCTAAGATGAGCTTTATCATGCTATACCATAATGAACATTTCAATCTGAGCAGCTCCAAAGTTTTTATAACTAGAAATAAATCTTCCTAGATAACTTCACATACATTACAAGAAAGGCTTAGATAAGAACTCGGAGAGTATACCCGGAAGCACAAAAATATTCCTAGAGCTTCCATCTGCTCTATGTCTTTACCCCATTATGAATTACTAGCTGTTATATTATCCGTCTTCCTTCTGAATCTTCTTTTAAGAGACCGGTCCAACACAACCTATGTTGACTCTCCCTAAATCTTGATCGTTATCGTTGTGCTTGAAAAGGGACGGAAATAGAGCTCACAATTCCTCTAAACTTTGAATTTGGATATCACAAAACCCGGGTTAGGGGGACAGGGAACCCTTCTCTAGCCGAAATGTTTAGCACCCCGGCAATTTCTGAAAGAGTCATCTATATTGATCGGTCAATTCTCAATTTCTTTGGCAAGAGTGGTCGAGTTAAACAAGAGTGAAATTACGAACCAAAGCAATAGCACTCAGCGCTGTTCTCAAGAGTCCTATGATACTGTCGAAAATTACCTGTTGCTACACTTTCGAGACATTACGTCTATTTATATTGTCAACAACCTTGAAGACTTCCTGCGTGGGACACATATTCACTAAGAGAGGACTGGCGTAGTCTTCCACGGCCATACTATTATTGTTTAGCAGATCAAGTACCTGTACGGCAGTCAGGGTATGGAGTGGCGCCGTCATGCCGAATACAAATCACCCGGTCACCGTTGATGCTGGCCAACTGATAGCTGGAAGGGGAAGGGCTGTTGTTGTATACTAGTAGTGGGCATTAGCAGCACCGTGGAGAGCAGTGATTATGTTATGCACGCGAGTTTCCTCCCAGTGCTCAGTTCACAACCCCCTAACCTATTCGAGCTAGTAACCACAACGGGTAGCTTGAAAATTAGCTTCTGTAAAAGCGGGACTATCGCACTGCTCAAGCGATTCCGCTAAGCCCGATGTACTGAGCTTAGGAGGTAACACTAGGTACTTGTTTGCATGTACCCACATTATGTACTTCAGGTAGGTACACGAGTTACATAGTACATCGACAACGACTACAACGACAATAACAACAGCTTCAACTCAATACCGCCGCCAACATTATTTCTGCTTGCATTCCCGTCGGCTACCCCCGTCCGTACCTCTAGAAAAAAAAAAAAACAAAAAAAAAAAAACAGACCAGCAGCTTAACCAACTCGAAAGTATCTCGGCCCATCATCTATCACGCTCTACGGTATTACTTACGACATGCTCGTGTCGCTCACTGTCGGCAAAGTCGATGCCGGCGTGACGGTGCTTCTGACTCCGGACAAACGGCTGATCGAATTCCCGTCGATCCTGCTGCCGCCCAACATCGTGTCGGGCTCCATCGTCGACATCACGGTCGCGCGCAACCACGCCTCCGAGGCCGCGTCGGACAAGCACTTCGCCGCGCTCCAAGACAAGATCCTCTCGTCCTTTGGCGCCTCGGAGCCCAGCACGCCCGTCCTGCGCTGCCGCAATGCCACCCAGACCTCGGTTGTCCTCGAATGGGAGCCCCTCGAGCTCGCCACCGCCGACCTCATCTCCTTGTCGCTGTATCGCAACGGCCAGAAGGCCGGCATCATCCCCCAGCCCCTGCAGATGCACAGCACCAAGATTAGCGGTCTTGCTGTCGATACCGAGTACACCTTCCACCTGGTCCTGAGAACCTCCGCCGGCACCCTCAACAGCGAGCGCCTCACCGTGCGTACTCACAAAATGACCGATCTCAGTGGCATCACCATTACCACGGGTATCCTGCCCGCCCCGGTGCGCGAGAGTCTCGCCGCCGCCGTCGAGCGCATCGGCGCCAGACTCGTCGACGGCGTGCGCATTGACACCACACACTTTGTTACCACCGAGGGCCGCGGCGTCGCCTGGGAGAAGGCCGTAGATACCAACATCCCCGTTGTACGGCCCGAGTGGGTCACGGCTTGCGAAGAGAGCGGCCGCATTCTGGGAGTTACCAAATTCTACCTCGATGCTCTCCGACCCGAGCCGCCGAGCCAGGGCTCTACGCCCAAGAACACGACTCCCGCCCAATCGCAGACACAAAAGGAACTCCCCACAGCACCCGCCTCGGGCCAGGAAGGTGAAAGTAAAGACCCCAAGGAGAAGGGCAAGGAGGTAGAGGAGGACAGCAGCGATGAAGGCGAACAGGAGGTGAATAACCAAGCGGATAATGCCAAGGCGAAATCTACCGAGGAACAGAAAATGAGGCTGGAGGATAAAGAGGAGCAGAAAGTTGCCATACGGCCGGGCAAGAAAGCCACGGTAGATGACGATGCGGGCGCCGACGACGAGAAGCAACCCGCGCCATCACCAGGCGACGGGGCGTCGTTCCAGGATGTAGCTCTGTAGTCACAGGCGATGGTGTACGGGAAACATTATTTCGATGCCGCACGGAGTTTGTTTAAGGCGGGTTGAAAAGGTTACAATGTATGAAACTACTCTTTGATACCACCTAGCCGCCTTATCAACTACTAAGGTGCTTGCGAATTTTATGACACTCTGTGTGTGGTACGCATCCACGCTGTGCTGTATAATATACTTTTTATAATACCTAACCCATTTGTATTAACCTTGGAGAAGCACTACAGTAGCTGAATCCCATATAACTCAATCGCACTACCTGAACCGGCACTGCCTAGGAGGACATTGCTGGATAAAAAAATCGCACTAGAATCTCTCTCTCTCTCTCTTTCTGTCTATGGTTTAGAATTAGCGCGACAATTTGAAACGTAGTATGGCCGGGAATGTCTCATAGGATATACTTTAGAATCTCGGAGAACTCGGCTCATTAATAGACCTTCCCGTTTCTCAGTTGATCCCTAGTTCCTATAGCTATCTATCCCTTCGCAGTCATCAGCTCAACATATCCGTTGGACTGGAACCATTCAGGTCGTAGTTTTCGGCCGCCTCCTTTGCGGCCAACTGACTCTTTCAATACTATATGGGCGGTTTTTATATGTCATACTATCTATCACAGCCGGAGGATAGTTTCGTCTTAGTAAAAAGAGAAGATCTTGTCAATTGACCATTACATAGAAAGGTAAGGGTGCCATGTGTCTCGACCTCCGTAAGAAAGAGAAGAGGCTGTAATAAATGGCTCCGGACTGGAAAAGTCTCACGCGGCCCAGTCCTATACGAAACAATGTCAGGGTCTTGACTTCGTGCCAAAGCTAACGCTTCTCGGACCTTTCTGTTCGAGATTAAACCCTAATACATTATTATCATCTTTTTTTTCTTCTTGAGATTAAAGTACCATTGTAGGTGCGGTGGCCCTACATGTATACATGCCCGTCCTTATTTCTGTGAACAAGTGGTTTTGCCAACGCTTATAGAGAGGACCGCGATCTCAAAATGAGTTTCAAAAGCAGGAAAATTCCCATTCCAACCTATCAAGGACTCCTTGATGCTTCACGGCGGTATCTCCTCAGACTTCCAATCCCAACATTTCCCCCTATCCTCCACGGTCCTGCTCGCGACAACCTCTAGCATCCCCCTAACAGCAAACTCAGGACTGAACAACTTGTCTTCAGCTACATTTCCCCAGAACTCCCTGCTGAGGCCCGTCTTCACTGTGCCGGGGTGATAGGCGACCGCTATCGCGTTATCGGCGCTTCGTGTCTGTAGATGCAGATCGAAGCTTTTCGTGATGCTGTTCACGCCCGCCTTGGACGCGCGATAGCTGTACCATCCGCCCAGCCGGTTGTCGGAGATAGAGCCCACGCGTGCCGAGTTCGTGAGCCAAGTCGCATGTGCGGGAACGCGGAATTTCTGTTCACCACCGTACATACCACTGCTGCTACTAGCTGTGCCGGAAACACCATTGTCCCTCTGCATTTTCGTATATGATAGGTCCGTCCCCTTCCGTGGTAGTAGCTCCCCGAACCACTTCATTAGCATCAGGGGACCCAGAGTGTTGACCTTGAACGTCTCCAGAGCATCGCCGTAGTCGATCCTGCGCGGTTGTTTCTCCGGGTGCAATACCCCCGGCAACGCGAATGCGAGATGTAGGTGATGCGAGAATGGCGGGAAGAGCTCGGCTGCTTTTTCCGATGCTGCTTTCACGCTCGACTCGTCTGTTACATCCAGGTGTGTCACGTGCAACCGGGGCGCGTATTCCTCGGAGCTCGACGAGATTCTGTTATTGTCTGACGTCGTGACCGCGGCTACCAGGGAATCCTTCACGCCCGCTAGATCCGAGCGCGCGGTGGTGAGGATGGGTAACGTCGTGGTGCGGAGGAGATACGCTGTCAGCGCATGCCCAATGCCTCGGCTTGATGGCGAGATGAAGATCCATGGTTTAGACATCGTAGTCTCTCGTTCATTGCTGCCTCTCTTGCAGTGAGCGCTGATTGGTTGAGGTGGGCTGTAGGATACCAAAGAGGGTAATTCTCAGATAGGTAGGACGAATTCAATATCTAAGACTGAATAGGTTAGGTAGGTATAGTTGGAGATATACACATTTATATACTTCACATGTGCCATGTTACCCCTGGGAGGTTGAAACTAACTCTGTTGGTTGATAAGTTGGGCTTCGTGGTTTTAACTCGACACGCCGCTTTACCCCTGAGGATTGGTGATGATTCATGATCCGAGACATTTCCGATTGATGCCACCATCGACATTATCCATCTTCATTCATCATTCCCACAACGCTTTGTTTGTGGCATATCACAATACCTTGATTTTCCACGTAATTAGATATACCTACTACTTCTTTCGAGTTGGTAGTAATCGAATATAGTTCTTCAATTACATTACATTAGAATAAAACTACTAGTTAGTCGAGCACTAATCAAATAAGTAACTTGCTCAGCCCCTAGCTAATGAAATGCGTCACTCTGTACAACACAATCCTGATTGCTCTCTACTGATCGATTGAAGAATGGGCGTATTCGGAATTGACAGATGGAGAGTGAGGATTTCTAAAGAGTAGGAGCCTGCCCTTCAAACCTATTAAGTTGAGATCACAGAGAGAGCGAGAATAACATCGAGATAATGCCCTTCTCCTCCAAGTTTTTTTGACCAGATATCTAAAGTCTCGCACTCATCTTTCCCAGCCGTTCTTAAGTACCAAGTGCCCGTTATGGCTATCTTGTTTTGCAATTTGTCTTTGGATGCTGCATATCCGTCGAGATTCCATGCGATTTCATGCGCCCGATTGATGGTCTCACGACTAAAGAGGATCACCGTGTAACGTAAAACGCCGTGCCATGACGTCTGATGCAAACTTCCATGTCGAGACTTCAGCGTAGCTCATACACATTCCTCGAACGATAGCGTCGGTGAATGCAAGTGCCTTGCGAATGCCACTCGCTTTAGTTGATGTCTCTGGATCCTTACTTGAGGACTCTAGCAGGGTTTCTAGGTAAAGCCAATCACAGTGTAAGGATGCCAAGAATTGCGCCATGTCTCCGTTCACGCCTCGACCAAGGATTTCTACAAACTCCTAATCGATCACAGCAACAGTGAGCCTGGAAGATGATGCATCTGACTCGCTATTACATTCCGCAAGCAGGCCCAAGTTAAGTAATAGAATAGCTCCTGGGTGACAGTCTCCAAGTGAGAAACAGCCGTCACCGCAGAAAGAGTTTTGGTTGAGTTCTTCCCATGCCCGTTCATACAACTCGTCCGAGCCATCAGCTGTAAGTCGCTGGCGGATTGGCTTAACGGCTGCTTCTAAGATAAGAGGCCTAGTTAGGCTTCGAGACAAATGCTGAATAGCGGGTTCTATTTCGGCATTCCTCTTGGGCGTGTCTTTGAACCGCTCTATGACATCTGCGGAGTGAAGCCTAGCTAGAGCCTAGAGCACAGCCCATTTTGACGATACTATCGGCAAGCCTGTTCCCCCCCAGTGCGCTTGGCGATAGAACATTCCGGAGCGTGACAAGCGGACCGAGGTCCTCCATGATGAGTACGGAGGATTCTGCGTCATTGTAAAAGACCTTTAGAATGCAAATGCTGGTCTGCTCGCAGATGCTAGTCAAAGACCCCTCATCGTGAAAGAGGTTGAGCGCCCTGGCTTCCACCTCCTATAACGCCTAGACTGTTATCGTTCCCGACTTACGCGTCGAACCTCGAAGAAGTACAATCTATCTAATTATTATCGTACCTGTCGCTTTAGCAAAAATGGCGCCTCGGGCCCAAACACGGCAACGAAAGGCGGTGCATACTTGAGAATAAGGTTACGAGTGCCTAGGGAAATGCTTAAATCGCTTGCTGTTGTCTTTGAGGCACGGATTGTCAGATTGACCGGTCCACCCGGGAGTTTCGCGATGCCGTAACTTGATGCGGGGTCCACGGATTGGAGGTACAATTAAAATCAAACGAAGCCATCTTGTTTCTGGTTCATAAACTTCAGCAAGTGCAGTTTAAATGAGGCGAATTTTATCTATGATCTTTTGAATGGCTCTCCGTTTGTTTACTTTCTCTTGAAATAGACATGAATCCATGCCTAAAACCGTTGTTATCTATCGATCTTCGAGAGGACTTCGGATATCAAGCTCGGTGAACGTTCTAAGAGGTGAATACACTACTGCGATACGAAATACGCTCGTTATCGAGCCTTGGCTCTAGTCAAGCTGACCTAAGTACGCCTCTGGGCTGTTGGTAGTGTATGTGAAGTCATTGCTACTCCTCTAAATATGTGAAGATGAAACATAATAGAAGTTATACCTAATGTATGTTGCTGTCGGTCAGCTATTCGACTAAGCCTTCAAGTTTCATTAAACAACACTCGCACGATATCACATCACAATATGTTGGCACTTGCCGCACACTTTGGTCCTCGTATATGGTTCTACAAAACAAATGCATAGAGATAGAAGGCCGTAATGCGATGTCGGATGACGATATAGTGCGGTTGATTTTAAGTTACCTTTTGCGTCGGCCAATGACTCGAAAGGAGGCTCATGACTCGTAGAATACGGGGTAGACTTATTTGACATTGCGAAGAATTTCAGATTTCTTGCGAGCATCAGATCACTGTTCCTTCTTTTCTATGTCATTTATTGATTAAATTTGAGTCACGCGATAAAGAGAACATAGTCGTAAAGGACGCGAACTGATCTGGGGCCAGTATACTACTAGGGACACCAAGTTGATCATTATTAATTGCCAGAACAACCATAAAAACTCTCTCGGGTAGTCTAGTATATATCAGATCTAGTTCTGGGCTAATTCAGATTTCGTGGGTCATCTGAATTGTCTCTTTCAAGCAAGGTATTTTATAACGTTTATTCCCCTGATCCGCGGCCGCGCACGCTTGTAGGACATGGAGGGATAGTGAAAGATATCCTTGTTACAATTATGATATAGCAACGCATCAATGCCGTCCATGCAGTATTCAAGTCACAATTCAACAACAGTGAATTCCTGTGCGTCAGTGGTAAAGAACTAGGAAGACCCCTGGAGATTTATTAAGACCATGCCGTCACTCTCGACAAACCTAGAATTATCACAGATGACAGATGTAACCTGTAATAGCTCTAAAGCTCCTAGTATAGAAATTAGATGGTAGTGAATTTAGTTCCTCGAACCTGGCCGACCTCGGTAGTCGTAGTCGTAGCCATACGTCGCGCTTCTGAAATGTGCTGCAATACCGGTATACAAGGACCAGGGGTATCAGATGCTTCACTCTAGGGAATGTCTATCGAATCAGAAGTTCTTCGCACGTGTAACCTTTTCATAGTACTGCAACTAAAACCAGCTATCTTTGGTCCCATAACATAAGCCGGTAGCTCCCAACTTCGCTAGACGCTAGTCAAAGCACCCCTCTACGGAGAGTGTGGACTCCAGTTAGGTAAAATATGGAGTTTTTTGGACGTGGCGACTTTGTCTCCGGCACTGATAGTGCTTCTTATTTAGATATATGAAGTCTTGTGATGGGGATAAGGAGACCGGATTACATGAACCCAGCTCTGTACGCCTGGAGTCGAGGTCTTATACGAGGTATAGACAAGCACGTTACATCTACTACCAGTCATTCCGACGAGATCTTGTCGATAGGACCGCAATATAAACTTTTTAAAAAAAAGTTGCTTCGTGCAGCTTCTATCCTATCGCACCCCTGGTCTGCCCTAGGACAGAGACTGGACTAAAATAAATGAAAAGCGACAAACCATTGAGTTTGGTCAGCCGTTCTTCGTATAATCATTGGTACCGAAATCATTGTGAACATATTTAACAATGGGAAGAAGACACTGAACTTATTCTTTTGCTCGTCAAGCCACTCCGTCGCCTAATGTCTGGTGCACGACTAGGAGGCGGACCAGCTACGCAGCGGAAAGGAGAGATAGGTACCTCACGGCAATCACAGCATGCCAGCTATTCACATCCCACTGTCCCCGAGGTTGAAGATTTTGGAGATATGGGCCAAGACGATAGACTGGAAACTGGAATTAAGGACCTGATCGAATTCTTGAAGATGACGCCGCCTCCACCAACCAACTACATGTCGATACCTGACAATTTCAGTAGCAGTAGCTCCGAAGATGACAGATGGGATAAGTTTAAAAGAAAAATATTTCGATACCGCCGCAAAGCCCGCAAACGGCGACCACCCGTCATCATGCTGCCCGACTCGGCCGTTTCGGCGAGGACTATCGGGGGCCATCGTTATATCGCCATCTCTATCCCGATGCAATACTCGCCTTTAGCACCGCTTGCACAGTCTCAGTATCCCATTTACGACTCAATAGAAGCTGCCTTTCAGAGAGAGGTCAATTCTATGTTGGGAACAGGGAAGAAACCTCCTCGTCGAGTGGGCACGGTGCTCCATCCCGTCGCTGAGGATCGTGAGTCCATGTCATCTAGCTCGCCGCCGCTGACCGCGTCCGAGCGGCCGGAACAGCCAACCGTTCTACCAAGTCCTTCGAGGAGAGCGAGATCCCATTCTATTCCTCTTTTACCTAGCCAGGAGCAACGCTACACTCCCCGGAGAGATCCGTCTAAGAGCAGGTCGATAGACAGCGCTCGTTCAGTCCCTCATCTCTCGGGCCTTGCTGCCATAACGCAAAGCAGCGAAGAGAAACATACTCCCTGGCCGGCCATAGCTGAGATGAACGCACTCAGGCCAAGCAGTAAAGACGTGCTCACCGAAACCGTCCCAAAGGGCACGGAGGTAGTAGAACCCAGCACTAGTCGTGTTCTAGAAAAGCCCATAATAACCTTGACGCTTCCACCACGAAGATCGAGCAAAAGGGGAAAGGGGTTGGAACTAACGCCAATCGAACCGATTGAGAAAGTGATTGGTCCTAATAACGATTCTCCGGCGAGTCCCAATGATAGCAACACAAATAACAACGGCAATGGTAGTGGTAATGAGAGCGGAGACCGGGCACGCGGCTCCTTTGCCGCCAGTATAGACACCACGGGCTCGTCCCCGCAGCTTCTCAAAGCGCAAACTGCCATGGCGGTCCAATCAGTTCCCATTATAGTCACACAAGCCGGGGCTGCCGAGCCGGAATCATCTCCGGACCCTAATGCCTCTGAGCTACCGGCGAGGAAAGGGGGGATTGAACCCTCGACCCAGGAACTGCCAGCAGGACCGCCACCACCATTGGTTTCCGATGTGGAGGAGCCCCAGCGTACGAAGAAGGGGGTACAGGAGAGGACACAGCGAAACACAGAGAAGACTCGAATGGAGCGCAAAGGTAAGGAGAATGAGACAGTATCAGAACCATATACGCCCGACATGCCAGCATCTTCATCTGTCCCGAAAAGGCCCCCAGGCACTCCTACCCATCATCATCGAGGGGGAGAAAATACCAGCTCAACCCCCACAACCTCCTCAGACCATTCCCCAGTCACATCATCAGCTTCCACCCACGGGCGAGGCTATCCTACAGCGCGGTCGTTTAGTCGTCGTAAAAGGGGGCACGAGGAGCGCCAGGCACGGTACATCGCCAGGGCGCTGGCAGAAGAGAAGGAAACGCTCGAGAACCTGCCGCGCGAGGAGCTGATACGGCGGTACGAGGCGCTGCGGGAGCAGCGCGTCTACGAGAGGGAGAAGCGGCTGCGCAGGCTCGAGCGCAGTCGTGACTCGTGGATTCGCGCCGTTCCAATGCTGCTTCAGGATTTAAACGGATTATTGCGTGAGCAGCATCGAATCCTCGAGGGCGCGCGGCTGACGTACGCGTCGGAACAGCAACACCAGCATCACCACCTTCAACGATCTCGGTCGGTCGAAGTCTCGTCTAGCTCGCCATCCGATCGTGGTGCTGATCCGCTTGACACGCGACGATCCCAAAGTCTCCATGGTAGTAGAGAATCTCGACTGGGTCACAGACCATCGGGCTTGGCCTCTTGAAGACACTCTCCCATTTATTCCATTCCCTTCCCCCATTAAATTTGATATGATAATCTGGTGCGTGGCCCATACACCTACGAATAGCAACTTGTTTAAGATATCAGGAGGGATTATTAAGTCGCCACCTAGATCGTTGTCCGTAAAATCAGGTAGTTCTGAGCTGAGATGGAGTACCTACATATTCAGATTAAACGGCCCTTAATCATCACTGTGTGTGCGATTTTATATTGAATTAAGCCGCAATTCGCCTATTATCACATGCGATGAATAAACCCGGTACTGCGTCCCGTATATCAAAGTCTGGGTCATCTAGGTATGTGGGCAATATACTCAAAGAGAATAGCTTGACAACACCTGACCGTCGTAATATGGGTTGAGATGAATATAGGGCTAGTAGGCCTAGGTAGGTAAGGTGAGTAGCGACGTGGAAGTCTTGAGCTAAGCACGACTAGAAGCAAACGATGTCACTACCATCAATACCAATTTGCAGACCGCTGGTTGGATTGGACTGGTACGGTTGCTTCCGCTTGACTCTTCACTTTGACCCAGTTTACAATACATTGAAGTGGTCAACTTACCCTGGCAGCCTTTTTAGTTGTCGGTGGCGAAGAAGTCTATTTATGCCACCAGTTATTATTCCTGAAGAAGGCTGCCCCGTGCTTTTGGTAGACAGTTGCACGAGTCTCTGCCTATAAGGCTATCTAGATATCTGTTGCCTATCCGGGGCAACATGATTCGAACGTCCAATGTAACTAGAATAATAAAGCCCCGCAAGTGTAGATGCAGGCCAACGCGACACGTTTCTAGCCGGCCGCGCCCGTCATATGTATCTTTTTATACACATCCTCCAAACGCCGTAAAATGTATCACGTTTCCACGCGATCCGCTAATTTATAACCGTATATCTACAATATGAAAAGCCATTGCACAGAAGGGTCAACGGGGTTTATTTGGCTTTCGCTTGATGAAGGGGTCTGGGGGGTTCTTCTTCCTAGGTGGCGCCATAGGCTTAGGCGGTCGAGAAGTTGAAGGTCCCTTGTGAGTGATATTAGCTTGGTATCCACCCGATCAAAGTCATTACAAACCTTGGGTGCATTTGGGGGCGCCTTGCCCACAGCCGTGGAGGGATTGGATGGTATTCCAAGGACAGCCATGGCTGCCGGATCCTGCGGTCGTGGTACTGTACGAGAGCCAGCGGTGGGCCTCTTGTCAGCTTCGTCCTTTGCTACCTAAAGTTTCCGGATTAGCTATAGCTCATAGGTGATTGACACATCGTTGGCTTACTCTCTTATATGATTTCCCTACATCGGGATCCTCTCTATGTCGTTTAAGGCCAGATTCGTGAATGATAGGACGTTCTGAAGTTGATCTTGGAACGATGGCTGGCTCACCACGTTCATTGAGGCCACCAAAGCCCGAAAGTGTGGAATTCATGCCGCGATTCCGTTCAATCAACGTGTAGGTTTCCGGTAGCTGGGGCGTTTTGAATTTATTGGGTATGGCTGGCTTCGTAGGAGGCGCGTCTTCCATTATCACATCCTCCACACCACGCTTACCAGAAAGATGAGAGGATGAGCCCTCATACGGTTCTGTCATGGCGCTAAGGTCTTGCATGTTCTGGGGTAGGGGTGACGGCGATGATGTGACCACCTGCACCGGGAGAGCGGCATTTGGTAGTCTAGCTCCGGGCTTCTGCAGCATTCTTAGAACATCTCCAGCACTGTAGCGATTTCTGGCTTTGGAGTCCTCGATCAACTTGTTCCAGAACTCTCCCTGCACGAGGGCTCGGGAATCACCTAGAATCCAAAGCGACGACTTCGCACGCGTTAAGCCAACGTTCATACGCCTGATATCCGTCATGAAACCAATGCCACCAGTAGGACTGGCACGAACGCAAGAAAAAATAATGATTTCGCATTCTCGGCCCTGAAATGCATCTGTAGTATTGAACTCAATATACTCAGTTATTTTATCTCCGTACCGGCGGGTGAATCTGTCACGAAGCTCATAAAGTTGTGCTTTGTACGGTGTGATAATACCGATCTTGCCCTTAAGATCAATTTGTGGGTAATCAATAGTGAATCTTTCGTAAAGTTGCATTGCAACTTTTAGCTCTTCTAAGTTAATTAGTGATTGACCGCGGTGACCTTTCTCTTGTATACCCTTGACGTCAAAGAAACGATAGGGACCGAGGAGTTCGCTTCGATGCCATGGTTGGTGACGAAGCCTGGCCATGTCGCCACCATCTACGAGCCGCCGTTCGTAGAACTCTTGACTCGGGAATAAGCTTATCTCGGGGTGCATACGATATTGCGTATCAAGAAGGTGAACATCGTCAGGGAAGTTGCGTTGCATTCGAACAAAGAGACTCTGGTCATAACCATAACGGGCCGCAGACTGCGAAAGCACTGTAGGTGGCAATTGTTTTGGATCTCCGACGAGAATGCACTTTGAACATCCATACTTCAACGGAATTAGAGCACTAAGCTCAACGCACTGGGCTGCCTCGTCGATAATCACTGTTTCAAATTCCACCGCCAAATTCTTAAACATTTCATGACCACTGCCGCTCAGGGTAGCACATAGGACCTGAGCGGAGTCGAGAATCTCTTGTTGTATTTGCCGACGGCGAATTTCATTCTCTCGGGCAGCGGTATTCCCGCTGTCTTTGTCAGCATCGATCTTTGCACCAATCTGCGCCTGGCGTCGTTTGTATTCATCGATCTTTCGTTGTAATCTGTTGGCTTCAGCTCGATCTCCCCGTTCTCTCGCTGAATCGAACTGGGGACGCAGATCAGCAAGCTCCTTCTTGATTTGGCCAGCTTCTTGGTGCATCAATTCTCTTGAACCAGGACCGCTATTTTCCTTTTCGGTCCCTTCGACACGAGCTTTGACCAACTCATCCAAGGTAACATCCCGAACTGCTGAATTAATAGCATCACTACGACCAAGTCGTAGAACGTTGATCTTATGAAATATCCCATTCATAGACTTCACGCCTGCTTTCAGACGTAGAACGAGTTCATCAACGGCCGCATTACTAGGCGCGCATACCAAAAGCTTTTTGCTGACCCCCTTGTTGCCCGCAGGAGCTAGACCATCAGGTCGTTTAATTGCGGTGCCCATTGAAGGAGCAGATTGGGTTCCGGCAAGTAATGCACCGACCATGGCGACAATGGTTTTTGTTTTTCCCGTTCCAGGGGGGCTAGTTCAAATTAGCTAACAGCACAGGCCCTTAGGTAAAGAAAAGGAAAAAAGAAGAAAGAAAAGAATCATACCCTTGAACAAGTGTGAAAGCGTCATTCTCCTTCGCATGCAAAATAGCCTTGGCCTGACCTTGATTCAAGTGGTAGTTCTTCATCGCCTTTCCTATGGCTTCTTCGCTAAAGGAGAGCATTGGTGACGGCCTGGCTTCCAGGATCTCAGGTGCTAAATCATAATATTGTAAACTTTCCAAAGACGCGTATTCGCGCTCGATTGTTGTCATATTAGTAATCTTGACGGCGTAGAACTTAGACTGGGGCATTAGAGTCGATAGCATGGGCCCAGCACGACTACTCAGGCGATATTGAACCTCAAGACTGCCGTTCTTGAATTGGATCCGCCAGATACGAGCAAGGCAATGCACCTCATCTTTTGCCTCTAAAGGATTGGGCGCATGAGAAAATAACACAATATCCCCTTCTGAAAGAAATCTATCCTTGTTATTTGCAATAGGCATAGCCGTACTCACTTCGATGAACTTATCAACACTCATCCGATTTACAACTTTGGTTTCAAATGGCTTGGAAGTTGCTTCATCCTTGGCAGTAACAAATGACCGCCATGCTTCGTTGATCAGTAATGGGAAAAATGTTTGTTTGTACTGTAGTGGGTCGTTGTATGATTCGGCTACTCGAGAGCACGTTATCCCGTTAGGAGGGTCGCTTCCTTCATGAAAGATGTCCCACTCGAGGATAGCTTGATGTAATATATCCATGGGAGGAATGAGTCTAGCTCGCATGTCCTTTGCGGATCGTTGCAACTTCATCTTCTTTACAGGACCCCGAGGGTTCAGCTTCATTGACTGTATACGATTCTGCGCATCGTTATTGCTCTTAGAAGCCGTTCCCGTACGTTTTAGAAACTCGGTATCATCATCCGAATCATCCTCGTCTTCAGAAGAAGAGTTTACCATAATTTCACTTTTTTGAGCGGGGGCATAGTCTTTGCCTTGAATACCTGAAAGTCCCTGAAGACCGGAACCTTCACCAGCAACAGTTTGCTTTGGGGCCCGAAGAGCCTTGGCTCTAGCAATAGCCTCAGCGTCACGTTTGCGCTTTTCTTCAGCTTCTTTAGCGCGTCTCTCTCTGATCGACGATATAGAAACGACGGGAGGGGCCTTGGGAAGAGGTTTTGGAAGAGTCTTCGAAAGACTCTTTGGAGCAGTCTGTCGAGCCTTTATCTGCTCAAGAATAGATTGGTTCTTCTCAGAGGACGATGCCTTTAACAAGTCGGCTATGTCATCTTTACTTGATTTGGGGACTGGCTTCGTTGCTGATGGAGCACTTGTGGTTTCAGTGCCCGTCTTAGACCACGCATCGAGGTTGGTTTGCTTTTTGGGTCCTTCAACCTTCTTCACAGAGAGAATTTCTAAATCATCCTTGGTATCCTCTTCGCCGAGAGCTTTGATCAACTCAGCACGCTGCCTATCATTCATATTTGTCATCGTTCTGTAACGGCCATTTTCGGTCCTAGTACAGGTATCCTTTATAAACGCCAGTGGTGCTGGAGGTACTTCCATGCTAAATTCACGGAGCCGCTTGAGAAGCTTGCCCAGGACGTTGACAATAAGGCCAACAAGGTAAAGATCTTTGAGCCGAAGCATCTTACAGAGGCCCATGCAGTGAACACGTGGTTTTTCTAGGATGTCTCTCATCGATTTGTTCGAGGCATCACCGTCCATGTTTGAGGTAGTATGCGAGGATTTGGAACTCAATGCTGAAGCCAATAGTCCGTCTTGAGCGAGCAGAGCTTCTGCATGCTCCATGACTTCTCGGCAGAAATTTTTCATTGTTTCCATGTCTACCTTTCGGCTCCAAGCATCCGTCTGATTCAAGGCATTCTCCAGAGATTCCCACTCAGAGCTCCACCAATTGCCTAACACTTCTTGTTCAGGCATTGTTAAGTCCCGGGACCTCAGGACTCCTGAGGTTGGGTTGCAAAGACCATCAAGAATGTCCCTTGAATAACGGAGTATGTTGCGTTGCGGAGACCAGAGCGACCTTTTCGATCTAATATCACTCACAACTTTCGTGTACGCACTCAGTACAGGAACAAGGTACATCTCGAGAAGCCGAAGAACTGCATCTGGACGCCTGTTTTCACCCGTGATCGCCTTAATAAAGGATGCTCCCGCCTGGTTGACAGGCTCCTCGCCATGGACAAGTGTAGCGACAATGGGATATATTGTCGTTGATTCCAGGCACAGCTGTCCTATAGCAGTCTTGTTGAAGTCTTCAAGGCGATCTACTACACGTCCAATGACCTCTGTAGTTTTCTGAAATTCCGAGTTGAAATCCAGCTTGATCGGTGATAGCTTCGTATTTTTAGGGGGACGGAAAACCTCTACGGTGATCAGCGGTGCGAAAGCTAACAACATTGCCTTGGCAAGTTCAAAGGCTCCTGGCTGGAGTATTTCTAAGAAGGCCTCCCATAGACCAGCAGAGTCCCGTTTCACTTCCCTCTGGACATGACTTTCGTTCTCCTGGAGAGCATTACACTCCTCGGCTGTGATCCTTGAGTCAAGAGCTAGGGCTGACTCAATCACAGCTAACGCCGCCTTAGACATTGAAGCTTGCTGAGGATTAGAAGCCGAGAGCTCTGCAAGTCGGACAATGAGGTCCTTATATTTTAGTGTGAGGTTAAGTAGAGCGTTAGTATGGATCGTGGACGAGCCAGCGTGAAGTCTATATTTGGGAGACACAAATCCTGCCAGTGAGGAGGAAAGCGCTTCCGTAGCACCACGATAGCATGCAAATTTGCCTTCTTCGGACATATCTGGATCCTTGGCAAAGTCGCCAAGAAGGTGATGGACCAATTTATCGCAAACATCGGTTTTTTGATTCGGAGAGATCGAGTTTATCAACGGTTTTACCCAAGAAATAGCTGCAGGCCCGTCGGGGGTCATGTCGTGCTCACCAGACTGCAAAAGCAATGGCCGAAAGGCTGGACTTCTAATAATCTGCTCGAGGATAGAAGGAGGTGACCATTGGCTATATGCATCCCAAAAAGCTTTTGGAGACTTGTGTATAAGACCGCAAAACGCCTTGAGCACAGCCTTCAAAACAGCTGCAGATTGGAGTTGTGGCATCTGGGATATCATTAACTCATAGATACTCGGCTGCACAGTCATTCCTCGTAAACATTCCATAACAATATTCTCCTCCAGGGCGTCGAGAATGTGTAGGAAGCCCTGCCAGGTGCGCTGAAGGGTAGCGTCGTCAGTGCTTTTGCTATTGGCCTTGAGAATGGCGTCGGTGAGACTGTCGTTTATGGCCCAATCAAAATCGGACTTTGTGATTAACGGCTTCCGTTCAAAGGTCTGAACCGCAAAGTCTCTGCGAATCTGATCCTCATCAAAAAGGAAGATGGTCGTCGTGGGGAGGACCTCGTACAACTTCAAGGGTTTCCGTCGCTGAATCGTGGTGAAAACGAAATTGAAGTGTTTACGGTTTCCCGGCGTGCTCAGATATGCTATGCAGCACAACGATTCATATATAGAAACCAAAAGATCGTCCTGCCCTTCTTTGATGAAAGTGCTTTGGGTAACAATACTGTCGCGTGCAAGTATGAATTCCTCGGCAGCTTGGAGGCCCTGGGTGATTCGGTCGAAATCGAACTGGTTCAGACGGTTCCTCATCTCCTCCACCACTGAGTCTTCGTAGATCCTTGGCTTTTAGTTAGCATAGAATTACAACATAATCGCCAGGGTAGCGGCGGCCTACGGGGTTATGTCCTTGAGAAATGCGGCGCGACCCTTGTGCCAGTTGCGCACACAGCTCGCGCACTTCCTGAGAAAGGCATTACATCGAGAATCAAAATCGGGACGATGGGGACCAGCAGCTTCTCTAGAAAGGCCAAGGATTAATGAACAGTTATACATCAAATCCAGTCTATCCTGACCAGCGTCAATCCTCTGCTGCTTCTCGCCGGGGCTAATGCTGGAGACAGCATCAGGATCCTCATAGATTTCATCATCATCGACCGAAATTCTCGGGCAAAAAAGGTGGAGATTGGGTGGTATTTCTCGCAGCTTCGCAAAGCCTGTATCTAGCACATTATGCACGCCGGCCATAATGTCCCTGAATGGGCATGTCGGGAGGAGGACGAGGCAGTGATGTAGACGGTGGAAGGCACAAGAATCAGGGCGTCGCCTATGGGAAAAGTCTGGTTGACGCGAAACAATGGAAGGTAGAGAGCAAGTAATCCAGTCGAGATTCTTCGAACCAGAGCTTCAGGTAGAAGGCTGCGGCAGATGGGAGAGAAGTTGGATTTTAAGATGGGAACCTAAGATGGGAGATAAGTCAGCTTCAAGGTTTGAAAGAGAAATAAGCCGAGCAATAAGATTCTCCACTAGGTATAAGCGTCTATAATATGAAGGCGACTGGAGAAAGACTTAAAGGGCTAGGGGACCAAAGGAGGTCTGCGAGGTCCTGCCATGTGCTTTCAACCGAACCAAGTCAAGGGAAACTTACAAGTGAAGAGGTGGAAGCGGAACAACTGAAAGGAACTGCAGCAGCCAAGTAATATTAAAGCCATATAAAACAAAGGGTACCTATATTATTTCCATCTAACACCTGTTGCAAGACTTCCGCAAATCAAGATGTAGATCTGGGTGGTACCCCCCTGAGAAGTAGAAATAGAGAGATGCGGAATTGGTGTTCTTCATTGGAATTAGAATTGGCGACAACGTTCCAGCGACAAGCGTGTCGGTGACATAAGCCCACATTAAAGAGCGTGCAGCTGTCGGGGTAGCTTTGCCAACTGCCCTTCTCCCATGTTACGTAAGACTAGGTATAGGTACATAGCAGACACTTAGCAAGCGCTATCTACTAATACACGGATCGTTGTACTAGACTGGTGACTTGCACATAATTACGCTCTAATACTGTGCGTAGTGGAGGCAGGTACGACAGATAGTGTATGAAATTACCCCTCACGGTGGATGCCTTGTAACCACAACATCAATACCACTTTGGAACCCAACAATGGCTTACACCAGCATTCCGATAGCAAGAGACCTCTCAATTAAGAGCTAAACTAGTATAGGTAAATTGTTACAACTACCATCAGTGTCTGATAGATTTCAATACCCACTCCTCTGTTCAAGCAATTCTTTTGCCTATGCATTGTGTAAGGCGCAACTAGATTGGAAGCAAGGTTCTCATAATTGCCCTGATCTAGATAGAGCCTGTCGAGATTATTGTACCACTGCCTCAAAATGCCCAGATTCAGTCTACTCCTCAGCATCGAAAATAGCCTCGTCAAGCTCCGAAAGCTCTGAATCCGACTCGCCCGTTGGAGAATTAGCTTCTGTATTGTTGGCTTTGGTCTTCTTGGGGCTCTTCTTCTGGACCTTCGTCATCCTTTTGCCACGAACGAGCAGGTGTTCAAGAGGACAAACAATCTCCTCCCAATCCTTGGTGCCCTCCACCGTGGACATCTTGCATCTGCCACACTGCTTTCCGTGGTGAATGAATAACTGATGCAACCCGTACTTGAGATGGTCAGGACATCGGACTTCCAGATGGCTGAATGTGTCGTTCTCGTCCGCTTTAGCAGGAGCCCAGCCTAACCACCTTGAGAACCTGTGAACGTGTGTATCAACCGCAAAGCATGGTCGTTGAAGACAGAAGAGGATAACGCAGGCAGCTGTTTTCACGCCTATCCCAGGAAACTTTGTGAACTGCTTCATTGCCTCATCAACAGATAACCCGTGGAAGTGGTCAAGCGAGAGAATCTCCCGTTCCGTCTTTAAGACTTCCAAGTCCTTCTGACTTTGGCTCTTCTCAGACGCACCATAGATATCAGCCGGTATGCCAGTTGCTTTCTCCGCCAGGTATGCTTCCCGTCGATCCACGTTGTCTTGGTACACCATGTCAAGGGTACCTTTGATGGCCGTGGACTTCCTGTTGGCTAGTCCACCTATTCGAATCGTGTCCTCTAGTTCCTCAAGAGTAGACAGTCGAACCTGATTCCAGTTGATAGACCCCTTTGCGAGCTCATCATCAACAACGCCATATTTTTTAACGATGGCTTTCATCATGTTGTCTGCGCCATCAAAGGTCACAGCACCACTCAAGAGGGTTCTCAGAAGAGCGTCTAGGACAGAGGGGACCTCTCCACAGCCCGCGACCTCAAGTGAGGGAGCCGGTATTGTTGCTGGCTGTTTTACCTCGCCGTGCTGGTCTGCAAGAAGCCGATATACTTCTTCACACTGAGTAGCACTGGGGGCCTGCCAATCAGGAAAGGGACTTTTCCCTGGTGTCAACCCGTATGGATTCTCCTTCGTCTTGCGGGGAACCCGTTTGGTCTTTTCTGGCTGAATTTGAGGGTCTAGAGCGTCTCCTTCTACGTCTACTTTCTTGGGTGTTTTCTTGGCCCTCTTTGGCGGCGCCTCTTGCTCCGCATCGCCATCTTTATCAATCCCAGCTTGTGCCTGTATTCGCTTTGATCGCCTCAATGCAGTCGCCTGGTTTGGACCCTTACACTCTTCCTTAATCGCCTCGGTCACTTGTTTGACTTCTTGAGGTGTAGTGGCATCTAGAGGTTCTTGGTTTCCATGTTCTACTACACTAGTAGTCTCCTTGTTTAGCTGCAGCTCCTTAATAGGGTTGATGTCCAGGACAAGTGTGCCATCCGGCTTTCCCGTGGGTGTATTAGACACAAGCTGAGAGTCTGCGTGGTTGTTACTGATATTCTTCAGTTCCAAAGGCTCTTGAGCGGGTGTTTGCTGGTTCGATGGTCGAGTTGTGGAAGTGGGCAGGACTCCCATGCCGTGTGGGAGAATATTCCATTGACCTTGAACAGGTACAGCATTGCGTTTGAGTCTTGTACTTCGTCGTGCCATATTAACCTACACTTAGATCGGAGACCGATAACAGAGGGGCTGCCAACTGCAACTTGATTAGGCGGCGATGTTCCAGGTACAGAAGCGTTGTAAGCGACAATGGATATAATTTGCGGCCTAACTGCTCACTAAATCCGAGTCAGGGGTAATTTGTGATATATGACAAGACAGGAGCACTAACTTTGCTGATAGTTCTCGGTAGAACACAAGAAATATTATGTGCAATTCTATGAGCGGTACCGGTAAAGTGAGAATGAAAGGTGAAGGCAAAGAGCGGCTAGTAGACTCCCTCTCTGTTAATGTGGGGCGGGACAATGGTAACTTCCTCAGCGACAACAAGATCGGGGTGCCACCTGGAAACTACCTCCTAGAAGTACCTGGGTAACTAGGTAGTTCTTCACAGGGACTTTAGGGGAGATAGTCACCTAAGTACCTATCACTAAGGCAGTGTAGCGTTAAAGCAAGTCCTGCACTCACGTGGACAGGGCAGGCCAGCACCTACCTAGGTAGGTAGTATTAGTAGATATACAGATAGATCAATAAGGGCCAGAATAAGATGAAGAGCAGGAAAGATGAGGGTCATGGAATCAGAACCAGAACTAGAATATGATGACTCCAAGTATCTTAGCTTTGCCAGGAACGCTGTGGCCAAGACAGAGAAAAACACTCCGGTTCTCAAAGATACAATAGGTGGTGGGAGGAAAGGTGTGTAAACAGGGACATATATTCCTAGGTAGTATATATGCAAAAATCACTGAGACACTCCTCTTGTCTTGGTTGATATATTGGAGATCAATCACCGAAGCTTTCAACCTATGGTCGGGATAATGGGAGGGGAGCAAAAGACGTGAACGTGAAGTTTGGGTCGAAGTACATTCACGCAGACAGGCAGAAAAGCATAACAAGAGGCTTAACGTCAGGAAGATAACAAGAGGTAGCTACCTACATCGGTATTCACCCGAGGTTGTCCCTGGTGTGGCAATCAAACAGTGAATGTGGGAAAAGTGAAATAAATACAAGGAATATATTGTCGGTGGTCAACATTACCTTCGCCCACGCGTCTCAGACAACCAAGTTGTGTACAACATACCTATTCATTCACTACATCAACTGTGAGATCCATAGCCGCTTTGTATCGGAAGTACCTAGTTACCTGTTTGTCCACTTTCCACCATAATACATGCCAATACTGATCCATTATGGAATCACAGAGTTTTCCTTCAATTCCAAGTTAGTTTATCTTATATTAGAGTTGCTTGAAAGGATGGCATTGCAGCTAGTCTATCGCCCATAGCCCAATGTCATCTTTTGCGTTATCGTGTCTTCCATTCCGGCGGCATGAAGCCCATCAAGAAATTCTAGGCTCAGATCATCAGTTGAATATATCTCTTACTAGTCGATAAGAGACCCTAGTTCCGAGCAATGTAAGTTTTAAGAAGTCTTATTAGCCTTTCGCATGGGGATAATAATATAATCATAAGTGATATCTATGAAGATTTATGCGACGTCGAAATTTGAAGTACCCAATCTAGGGACAGGCACAGTGGCTGCCGTTGGGAAATTTTCCAGAATTGGCCCAGCTTCGTGTTCAGAGCGTATGTGAGGAGACGGTGTGGAAATCAAAGGCAACGGCAAGCACTGCAGAGTGAAATGTCTGCAGTGCTATCTTTAGGCGCGACGAGCACTTGCACGCAGGATGCAGGTCGACTTTATCCTGAGGACCCACGCGACACCTTTTGGAGTACAGCTACATCAGCTCTTCCCCTAACCCAGATAACCATGCAGGAGTGGAGATGGGCACCAGTCGCGATGGGCATCCCACGGAATCGGAATTCTCCCACGTGTGGATTTGGGGATGCCTCCAAATCCTATATCGTTCCCCAATGTCTCTGGTCTCGGCGGGTTTGTCCGATGGCATACCGAGCGCTAACCGCGGCCGTAGCTTAAAAGTGTATGACAGGCTAGATCCAAGCTCATCACGATAATCCCAGTTCTCTCAGACTTCAATATCACTCAGTTGTGCTTCTTACAACAGGCAATAATCGAGTACGTACGGCCACGCATTGCCAATTATACCATGAACAATTGATCTTTCATATTAGCTCTAGTCTATATTGTGTCAAGATGCCGACCCTTCCAAAGATCCAAGTCAAGAATCCGGTTGTGGAATTGGACGGTGACGAGATGACAAGGGTGATCTGGAAAACCATCAAAGACACCTTCATCTTCCCTTATTTAGATATCGATATCAGATACTACGACCTTGGGCTTCCCAACCGAGATGCAACGGAGAATCAGGTCACCATAGATGCGGCGGAGGCGATTAAGCAGTATGGAGTAGGCATCAAGTGCGCCACTATCACCCCGGATGAAGCGCGCCTCAAGGAGTTTGGTCTTAAGGAAATGTGGTCCTCACCCAATGTCGCCGTGCGATCAGTCCTAGGCGGGACCATCTTCCGCGAACCCGTCATCATCCCGCGTATTCCCCGTCTCGTGCCTGGTTGGAAACAACCCATAGTCATCGGGCGCCACGCTTTCGGTGACAAATACAGGGCGAAACAGCGTCTCATGGAAGGAGAAGGGAAGCTTGAGATGGTGTTCACCCCTAAAGGCGGGGTGCCCGAAACGATAGAAGTATACGAGTTTCCTTCCGGAGGAGGCGTTGGTCTCACACAGTTCAATACAACCAAATCTATCACCGACTTCGCCCATTCATGCTTTAACTATGCTCTTCTACGGAAGTTGCCCCTTTACCTGAGTACTAAGAACACGGTGTTAAAGATCTATGACGGGCATTTCAAACGCATCTTCCAAGACCTCTACGAGAGCCAGTATCGAAAAGATTTCGAGGCCGCTGGTCTTACGTATGAGCACAGGTTGATTGACGATATGGTTGCTTACATGATCAAAAGTGAAGGTGGTTTCGTCTTTGCTCTTAAGAGTGAGTAATGTCCTATCTAATCTCCCGGCTGACCCTCAGGTCCTAGGCCCCCTCATTAGGATATGCAGCCATATGCAATCAGATTAACGTCATTCTCAGACTATGACGGTGACGTCCAATCCGACATCGTCGCACAAGGCTTCGGGTCGCTCGGCTTGATGACTTCTGTTCTGGTGACCCCGGATGGGCGTACATTTCAATCCGAGGCTGCTCATGGTACTGTAACGAGGCACTTTCGGGAACACCAGAAGGGAAACGACACCTCTACGAATCCTATCGCATCTATATTTGCCTGGACGAGAGCGCTAATGAAGCGTGGAGAAATAGACGATACTCCGAGTGTGGTATCATTCGCACAGGCTATCGAAAAGGCGTGTATCGAAACGGTCGATACCGATGGCATCATGACTAAGGACCTGGCTGCAGCATGTGGACTAAAAGAGCGAGATGCTTGGGTCACTACCACCCAGTATATCGAAGCAGTGGATAAGAGGCTCAAGACATTACTCGCTGTTCGACGGACTTAATAATTACAGCTACGAGAAGCAAAGAAAATAGGCTGTTCTTTAGTGCTAAATGGAAAACCGTACGTGAAGATTAATTTACGCACATCTATGCGATGAGAAATTTGGTATTCATACTGTTTAGATGCCCAATTCAATATTCACAAAGTTTTCGACGAATATGTCCTTTGTCGTTCCCAAATTAGGAGATGTATTAGAATTTTGTCCAATTAATCATTATACTATTAATAGGGGCTCAAGAGAAGTATTGTGGTATATCTGTATTCTTTGTTGTCGCACGAAGAGTTTGGGCTTCCTCGTATTCTAATCCTGGACATAGGTATACACATATCCTTGTTTTAGAGTCAAGATCGTCTAGGTCGTGATAGCATATTTCTGAGATTCATGTCAGTAGCAGCTCCTCAGAAACATGAAAGGAAAGGACTAGGCAGTCATGTTGTTATCAGAGTAAGTTTATCATCGTTAATGATCAGAAGTCGAACATTTGAAAATATAAAGAACTCATCATACAACAGCCGTGTAACATGCTCAAGGCAACCAGCAGCTATTCAGTGCTGATGCAGACAATAGAGAGAATGTAGTAAAAACTCACAAGTTGGAATTCTGAATCGAGTATATTTACACATATACTTACACCGAGTCCCCCATACACTGGAGCAGTGATGGCAGAATATGTGCAGGTGGCAATAAAGGTTTAGGATCCAATTGATAGGGAACGAAAGGAAACAAAAGCTTGGAGATTTGCATGTAAATTTTTTGCGAACCATACACATAAGTGGAGCCTCTAGCTTAGGTAATGGTGGCTTCCCGGCAGTGTGGATCAAATGGGGCTCACTCAGCATCATTCAGCATGGTCCACTGTATGTAATCGCTGACTTAGAAGCTTAGCTTTCTTTTTAGCCCCTCCAGTACTGCCCCTCCAAGAACTCCTCCAAAAGAGTACCTTAAGGCAGCCCTTGATGACTTGGGTGACTAAGACAGCGAACTTGACGAGGCCGGAATCTCGGAATGGATCATAGACATTGCCCTGAAATGAATAAGAAGTATCCAAGATCGTTCCAGTCTCAGCCAGATCGTTCTGGCTATTATAATCTGCTTTCTAAAAAAGCCATCTTTCCGTAAAACATATACTATTACAAGTGGTTAGGTTAGTCAACTTAGCATTTTGAATGTTGCACCATAAACTAGTATATATGAAGCGCATCGTCGTCGTCCTGTCGATTTCAGTTGTTCTGTTTTCCACCATCATCATCCACAATTCGAATATTATCACAAGCCTCTTCCCAGGAATACAGTCTGAACACTACCAACGCCCGGCTATCATCACATCCCAAGAAACACACCCATCGCCAGCAATACATCTAACTTCGAATATACCTGTCTCATCGCCCATCGATCTACCCCAGCAACATATGAACGCCATCAAGAGCACAATGTCCAAAGCACTTTCCCATGCCAAGATCACACCTCACCGCTCGGCAGCTCGCGGACACTCCGACCATGGTTGGCTAAACACCTACCACAGCTTCTCGTTTGCTGACTGGTTCAATCCAAACTTCACACATTTCGGATCCTTGCGCGTGCTGAACGAGGATCGTGTGAAGCCCAACTCGGGGTTTCCCACCCATCCTCACCGAGATTTTGAGATCTTCAGCTACATCATATCGGGTGAATTAACACACCGAGACAGCATGCTCAAGAAGGGTACTGAAGGTGCCCAGTCGGATAAATTCTATCGTATGCATCGGGGCGACGTGCAATTTACCACTGGCGGAACCGGTATCGCGCACTCGGAGCAGAACGAGCATGACAAAGAGACTGTTCACTTCCTCCAGATCTGGGCCATCCCGTGGAAGCGCGGGCTCACTCCCCGATACCACACGCGCCACTTTGACGAGGAGAAGAAGAGACTTGGTTTCGTCCCCATTCTGAGCCCCCTGAAAGGTGGCCCCGACGCCACGCATCAGGAGGAGCTGGCCGCGGAACCCATTATTGATGGCACAATACCCATTCACGCCGACTTCATTACGAGCGCCGGCCTCATCGCCCCGCAGGAAAGATTCGAGTGGGTAGTTGGTGCCAACGCTATTGAGAACCCCAAGAGGAAAGTATACATTCATCTCGCCATGACTAAGGGAGGAAAGGCGAAGGTCCGCGTAGATGGACGGGAAGAAGTGTACAACGAGGGCGACGGCGCATTCGTAGATGATGTGCGCGCTGGTGACAAACTCTCTGTTGAGAATGTGGGGGGCGTGGAGGCTGAAGTTGTTCTCTTTGACACAGCATAAGCAGGTGGATAGGACAATTGCATTTATATTCTATGTATAGTTAGATTATAATCTCGATGTTCTCTAGATATATTTCTTCTATACGCACTATAAATAATTTAGCATTATATATGCGCGGACTAGGTCATATCTTTAAAAGTCGAAGGCTTTGATGACCAAATGAACGTGTTTTCTGTACTCGGAACGCTAATTGCGTGATTTTGATAGACGCTTATCTACCTATACTAGAAGCGTCCGCTCTTGTTTTTTTTCTTGGACATCAGGGCTGCAGTGCTACCTTGTCACGCTTGTGCGAGCCGACTGCTAATCCTGGGACTTAATACTGCACTCTGTCGTTAGCCTAATGTAGCAGTTGTCCGTGGCACGGTTTAGACTAGATTAGATGCAGAGGATTAAGGATCTCGGCGACTTTAGATTTTTATCGGAAAGTTTAACAAGTGCAGAAAAGTCTTTCGCTGCGGAAATTTGAAGATCTAGTTTGGTATCTGGCACGCCTAATTGAACGCTTTTAGACGGCGACAACCGATGTCCTGTTTTTTAAGCCCGACCTCATATGCATAATTTTTCTGTGGTACTTACTGAAATGCTTGAGTCTATGGTTTCTGAGCTTGTCGTGTCTCTGCGCATGGTATTGTGGCCTGGAAGCATTTTGTTGGTGTTTGTAGTGGTGAAGCCTTAGCAAGACCTTAAAATGTTCGTTAATATTCTGGCTAACTTTACGAAAAGATGGCTGTACGAGGCATTTATCATATAGTTTACAATATTTTCTTCTATTTACTTAGCAAGTATTTAGGACCCAAGTTAGCCGCATGGACTAATGTGAGTAATCTGTTAGTTGAGGAGGCAACAATGGATTAAGCAACCTTTACAGGCTGCTTACTTACGGTGGTTTTTAAGTGGCCGACAGCTATTTATATATCTGCGACTTTATGAGAAGTATGGTATATACCAGGCCAGCAGAGTGAATGATACGTAAAGCTTTTGGAAGCTGATCTGCCTATGATAAGGGCTTGTTGTACGAACTGCTCTAAATGAGCTTCCTTTTAACACGGCCTAGTTATTTAAGGATATCTACGGCATTCGGCAGGGTTATAAGCCTTTTATTAAAGGAGACTTTTATGCTGGTGGGACTTTCGCAGCTAGGGGTGTTACCTTAATAGTTAGCGAGCGCGATCCGGCGAAGCATGCATAAATGCGCAGACTTCTCGCCTACGCTTTTTCGCTGATATCGCTGAGGGAGCAAGACGAGCTGATAGCCGGTATAGTAGACTACTTTGTAGAGCTCGTCAAGATTAAAACATGCGATTAAGGCGGGGTGTTCGATCTTTTGAAGGGCTATGAGAAAATGGCGTTCGATATTATCGGCGACTTGGCATTTGGAGAGAAGTTTGGGGCGCTTGACTTAGGTAAAGGAACCAAACTACTTACTTACCTTAGAATGAAATCTATGAAAACGGGCATTTTTCTCGTCGCGGAGCTAATGAGTGTAGATACTACCTACTTATGGATCGCGACACTTTTTGGTGCTCTGACAAAAGGGGCTATGGCTGATACGTTTAAGCGGTTCTTGACTGCGGCGAAGGCTATTTATATACTAGCTGCGAAATAAATCTCCAAACTTTATAAGGATGCCGAGGAGAACGAAGACATGGCTATTGAGCTGATTAATAAGTACAAGCTTATATTTTTCTCAAGAGGACTGTTAGCCTAAGGTGGGATATGATGAACATTTGTGCTAAGCAATGTACTTTTGAATAGGCGCATCAACATAAAGACAAGCCGCAAGGACTTTATGACAAGAATTCTTGAGTATCGGGACGAAGGTCGTTATGATGTGTTAGACTTATAGCTAGCAGCTTACTTCTGGGGTCTTGTCGCTGGCGGAAGCGAGATAACTTTAACAGCTTTATTATGTGTTACCTTTTACTTCCTTCGTCACCTGGACATCGGAGAAAGGCTAAAGTCAGAAGTCTGCGGTGTATTCACGAGTCCGTCCGAGATTGACGAGGCGTCGACGAAAGATCTGCGCTATCTGATCGCTATTTGTCTTGAGGCGATGCGAATCTATTTTCTACTTCCGTTGAATCTACTACGCTTGGTACCTGAAGGGGGGGACACGGTGGATGGGTATTTTTTATTTGCCGGTGTGCGTTTTGAGCTGTTTTGTAGTCTTGGATTTTTCCTTAACCTCTGGGATATGCGGGAGGCTTACCTGCGTTTGGGTTACGGTATAGACGAACTACATGGCTGCTGGCCTTGACGGCTGTAATTTTACGGATTTTTTTGACATTTAAACCGGAACGCTGGCTTGATTCTGCTGCTAATGAGTCTGACATTTTCGAGGCGAGCCAGCCTTTCTTGCTCGGCGCTAGAGGCTGTATAGGTAAAAGGTTTGTTATACCGGCCTTGGATATTAACACTATCATCTATTTTCTATCGATGAGTCGAGAAGCTAATAGCGGAATGTTTAAATTGCAGTCTGGGTTGGATGGAAATGCGCATAACGCTTGCTAAGCTTTTCTTGACTTTGATATGGAGTTAGTGGACAAGTAGATGGATTGGCTAAGGGAATCGCGCATGCAAACCTTTTGGCAGAAACCTCGTCTGGAAATCCGGGCCACGTTGGCAAGATGAATTTATGTGATTGTTTGCTTTTAAGCGATAGAAGCGATAGGTAGAACGAAAATGTACCTAAGCAGCCGTAGAGATCAGCTGAATGAAAGGATTTTTATTGGCGAGTCGCGACTAGTGAGGCAAACGGAGTTTTTCGTCTGAGTGCTTATTGAAATCACTTATTTAGTTTTGGGGACGATTTAGCGTTGTTGCACCTGGGTTTTGATAGAGTAGTTCCTGCGGTACTACTGATTTTACACACTATGTGCAGAGAACCGGAGTAGTTGTCGGCCTATTGCCGGTTGGCGTAGACACTGCCGGACGCTAACGAATGAGGTAATAGCTGAGCAATGAAGGTTAATTTGACGTCTGTTACGGGATAGTCTAGAAGAACAGATCGCATAGTGTTTGCTTTATAATATGGCTGATCGCTTCGAATGCAGGCTAGGGGAGGGAACAATGTGATTTGAATTGTTTGTTTTTTTATTTCTTCAGCAAGTACAGCGAGCTTCTACGCGGTTCGCATTGAATTAAGGACGAGAATAATGTCTCTGAGCATTGACGAGCAAGCTTTGCAGGGTCTTTCAAAGAGGACCGCCATTATCATAGGTAAGCTGGCATTTACATAAGCTATGTTTAGCGATCGAGGGAGAAAAATGGAGTGACTAAAGCAACTGATATCAAATAGGAGGCGCCTCTGGCATCGGAATCGAAACAGTGAAGTTATTGGTATCAAGAGGGGCGGCCGTTTATATTTTCGACCGAAACGCACTGAAAGATGAGACAGGTTGGTGGCAGGGTCGGTTAGACGTCTACTTCCACACGTGCAATGTCATTAACTGGCCCTAATTACGTGAGGTAGTGACGGCCATTGGACCGTTTTATATGGCATTTGCTAACGCAGGCGTGGCTGAGACGGTGGATTTTTTTCGCAGACACTTGCAATGCGAAAGGAGAACTGGCGCTGCCGGAATCTGTACTGGACGTGAACTTTTGGGGTGTCTTGTACGTAGTGAAGCTAGCTTGGAGCTCAGTGCGCCACCATCATATCAAGGGCTCCATTGTCATCACAGGTAGCACCACGGGGTACGCTCCGGAAGTGGCACTGCCTGTGTACTCGGCCACGGCAACGCAGACTCGGCGCGTTGAGGCTTACGGGAAAGAGAATGAAGCCGACATTTGGAAAATGGAGAGGTGGAATGGCCCCGGTACCTAACCTACAGTAGGTAGGTTCTGGTGTGGCGCTGTGGGAAATATAGTACGTACAACAGGCCGTGCGAGTCATAAGGGCACTGTAGGATTCTGGATCCCATGGAACCCTCAGTCCATTATACCACCCCCAAACCCATCCATTTCGGACCTGAATCCATCAACGCTGCTATCAGTTCCAGTGCAATTAGTCTAGTTGGGGCATGAGGGCGTTAAATACCTAGGTAGGTAGGTACCTCACTAGCTGTTTTTACTGTACTGCCGCAGAGCATAGGTACCTATGGTAGTACTTATGCACCTATCTACCTGCTGTACAAGTAGGTATGGACATTTCCAACCCGTCGCCAGTATCCTTTTCTCTTCGTTCTTCTCATTATTACTGGAGGTGTTCAACTTGGTAGGGCGGCCCGAAGGATTCTTCCATATCATACAGTAAGGGAGCGCAGGAGAAATGGCAGCATCCAAGGCCGTTGCAAATCCTCCCGAGTCGACTCACTTCCGCCGATCATGCGATACATGCCAGCACAGCAAAGTCAAGTGCAGCCGGGACAAACCTGTCTGCAAACGATGTGCGCAAAAACGGTTTGATTGCGTCTACAGTGCAGCAAGGCGCACCGGCAGACCGAAAAGCCGAGTTCCGACGGGCGGCGCCAGCGAACAGGGCTCTCGCTTTGGTGAAATGGATATCGACGAGGAGGAGGAGGAGGTTGAAGACGATGGCAGCCCGGACACCGCCATGGCCACACTCTCACCAGCGCCAGCTTCGGCGAATCATGGACACTCAACGCCTGCCACTAGCCCGTGCCAATCACGGCCCAATGGAGCGAGCAACAATCGTGGCCATGCGTCTGCGACCAGATCCGAGGACGCACTTTTTCGTTCTGTGGTAGATGCTTGGATATCGGATCGCGAACTCACCGCTTTGGCCACCCAGGGCTTCAACCGAACCTCCGGTAGCAGTGGTACAGATTGCTATACAGCGGTCCTGGCGCGGACAACCAAGCTTGAGCAAGCGCTTTCGCAGGCCCCCTCGCCGCTTACGATTGACCTCGTGCTCGAGGCCGAGCGCGATTTCAGCAATCTTCGGCATCGGCTCTTCGCTTGTACCGGCCACCGTCGCCTACTTCCTGTTGAAACAACCAGTCCTCTCTCGATGGCTGCACCTCCCACCATTTCCTCAACCGACCCGTGCTTGGCAACAAACCGACCTGTTTTACTTGGTCTTGCGATCCTTGCCGAGCGCGTCACCGGCCTGTTTGAAGAAATGTTCCGGCTTGCCGCTCAGGTGTCGCAGAGCATAGATCAAGCGAACGATTTTGTCTGGTCCGAAACACTCGGGACGACGGACCTGTCATCGCGTCGCGCACATCGATCCCTTCGCAACGTGATGAACAAACCTTGCGCATCGCTGGGTATGGTCTCCTACCGCGAGTTGCGCCTAGACGACTTCGTCGTCGAAGGCCAAGCCAAAACGGACACAATGGGGCGAATCCTCAAATTGCGCGTCAAGAGGATGCTGCGAGCTCTTGAAGTTCTAGACAGTGCGAAGCAGACCAGACAACAAGGGGAACAGCGGAAGAGAGGACAGCTATCAGGAGGCCCTCTAGATTGGGGCAGCAGTACTACGGTGCTTGATACGATAGCGGGCACATTGCTCGATGATCTAATGAGGAGAATGGAGTCCCTACAGGGTGCGATGACACTATTGTAACAGGTAGCCCGAGAACAGGTCAATACATGATGCCTGCCTTCGGAGAGAGTTTTGCCATTGAGTGCTCTCCCCACAGCATCACGTTTCACAAGTCAAACAAGTCGTCACATTTCTTGATAAATCAGTCATCAAACAGGGTGTGCTCAAGCAGATTCTAATTTCAATCGCTTGCGGCCACTATCCGGTTTATCATTCCCAAGAGCCTGAACAATCTGGTTGTAAGCTCCTTGACATTTCTATCACGGAACGGGAGTTCGACTTCGCCCTTCCTCATCCACATGGCTTCCTCTTCTATATCCTGCAGCATGGCCGCGAGGCGAAGAATCGAGTGCTTCAACGACTCCTGTACGGTAATAGTACGCTCCAGAGATTCTAACTCCAACTCCCCAATCGATGCCCTGGGCATGCTGACAGCGCCGCCCTCGGCGCTGGGAGTAGCATCGTCGTTATCATAATTCTGACGACCCATCGATGCTATAATAGATTGTACAGCGGCTTCATGGCCCCGCAGAGCGACTTCGACGGCGTCCGTCATGGAGCACAGCATCCGAACATCCATGTGTGATCCGGCGTTGAGGCAACCGTTTAGATTTCCCCAGTGTTGCACGAGCGCATGTGCTGTCTTCAGCGTTCCGGATATCGACGAAAGCTCTTGTGAACCGGCCGCTGTGTCACCACCAGAGCTTCGAGTAACATTGCTCAAGACGCGCTGCGTTTCGAGCTCGCAACCGCAGGAGTTCAGGGATGGACTAGGTACATGTGGCTGAGGGGAAAATGCGGCATGTATGGAGTGTTCGCTCTGAGGCAGGATGCCGTTCACCTGATCAGACATGGTCGGGGAAAGAGCCGGTGAGGGGGTTCCGGGTGGTTATGCTGATCGGTGATGTGTACCCAACCTAATGCCGTCGTCGCTCAGGTTGAAACTGATCGCAAGTAAGTAGAGCCAAAGATGCCGGACTGTCTGTTACGAGCGATATTACCCAGGTAATTCCAACAACCAATCAAAGATCCTTTCCACCGTTTAAAATCACTTAAATACCCACTTTTTTTCTCCTTTTCAACGAATCTATCAAAAAAACACCCGCGCTATTAGAATTAAGCCTTGAAAATGGAACAACAGGTTCAGAAGGCCCTTAATTACCTCAAGGAATTTCCTTCCGCAAAAATAGCAACGGTTGTGCGGTCTTTCGGTATCACGCGCGCAGTCCTTCGGAATCGCATTTCAGGCCGCGGCGGCGAATTTCGACAACCATCCGAAAAGCTGAAACTAAAGCCAGCCGAAGAAGAAGCTATTTGCAACTATATCGACCGCCTCGATCTGTCATGGGTGGCTAGCCCGTTGACCATTATGCCAATAACCAAAAGGTCTGCAATACCCCAATCCGGGATATCCGGGCTTCCGTACGTATATATACCCTCCGAGTACAGGCCACACAGTCCTGTACGCCAGGTACGTGACACCTTTCAAGGACCCGACTAGCCGAGGAAGTCTTCAAGGCTCGCCGGGCTGCTAAAAATACACCGTTAAAGTCAGGAGGGGTGTTAACTGTTGCAGATGGCCGGCGAATGGTTCGCCAGATAGCTAAAAACGATAAAGCTAGGGCTCGGAGAGTAGTTAAAGCTACAGATCAACGGTTTAGAAAAGCTACTCAACGTGCCTTTAAAAAAAACAGTAAAAATAGCTCGTTAATGGCGAATCACTGGAAAGCTACCCCCTGCAGGGATTTCTGATAAAAAAGGTTCGCGAAGCCGTTAAGGTGATTCTAGCGAAAGAAGTCATAAAAAGTGGTAAGCCTTAGCGAAACCAAATAAAAGGTGGGGCGTGGCACGATTATCGATCGCGGTGTTCTATCAAAGTGTTGTGTCGGGTTGTTGTGTCGGGCTGTTCTTGTTCTGTCGGGCTGTTCTGTCGGGGTGTTTTGGTCGGGATGTTCTGTCGGGCTGTTCTTCTGCATGCCCGATGATACATCTTCCAATTAATTATCAATTACCCCTTAAACAATATCGTAATCACGATGTATTTGTGAGTACAGGTAGATGATGCTAGCAAAGCACCTTAAACTGCCCGAGAGGGATGCCAAATGGGATCAATACTGGCTAATAAACACAATTTATCTTTCATTCCCAAGGTCATTCAATGCATCTGCGACTCAAGGGCGCGTATGGACAAAAAGCTTTAGTTCCGTTGTCAGTTCCGCTCCTCTCTGGAAAAGTGTTCCATCAGCAACACTTTTCATCGCCCCAAGATCGACCTCCCATCAACACAAAACCGAGTTGCTGCCTTATCTAAGGCTTTACTACAACAGCCATGGGTGCAGAAGATACTCATCTGGCCTCTACAGGCGATGTCCCTGAAGTGGTTCTCGACTCCCCCCCTTCTGAAGTGTCTGGGGCACCCAAGCTCGATTACCCTCCTGTTTGGCGTCAAGCTGCCATCGTCACAGGTCTACTCCTGGGCATATTTCTCGTGAGTAATGCGCTCCTCGTCATCTCATTAGGCCGTCATAGTGTACTGACCTTACTGTTTCTCGTAGGCTGGTCTCGATATCGTGAGTATCCTCTTCGGCGTGACCAAGTCGCACCCAGCATAGTACACTCAGATATTTACATCGACAGAATATCATCGCAACAGCTATCCCTGCTATCACGAACGATTTCGACTCTCTCTCTCAATCCGGTTGGTATGGTTCCGCCTTCTTTCTGGCCTATGCCGCCTTTCAATCCGTCTGGGGGAAGGCGTACAAGTACTTCGACATGAAGTACGTCTTCTTGGCAGCTATGGTCGTCTTCGAAATCGGTTGCCTAGTTGGTGGCATCTCACCCAGCAGTGGCGCCTTGATCGTCGGTCGCATCATCCAAGGGGCTGGCGCTGCTGGTATCCTTCTGGGTTGCTATTCGATTGGCAACTTTGTCAGTCCCCCCGACAAGGTGCCAATCATCATCGGTATGATCGGTACCATATTCAGCGTTGCAAGTGTGGTCGGTCCCGTCATCGGCGGCGTCTTCACGTCATCGCCCCATCTGACCTGGCGCTGGTGCTTCTACATCAACCTCCCCATTGGCGGGGTACCTATTGCCATCATTTTCCTTTTCTTCAAGACACCTCCTCAAGCAAAGGTATCGAATAGAGACCCTGTCAAAGAAATAGCTCTCAGCTTCGATCCCCTAGGAATACTCCTCTTCGCTGGAGCACTAGTCAGCTATCTCCTTGCTTTCACATGGGGTGGCACGGTGAAACCCTTCAGTTCATCCATGGTGATCGGTTTAATCGTTGCATGGGTTGTCTTGACTATACTCTTCATCGCGAACGAGTTCTGGCAAGGAGAAAGAGCATTGGTTGTTGTACGGATTTTGAAACAGAGGGATATGTGGGTGAACGCCGTTTTCCTCTTCTTGTAAGTCGTCCTTTTTGTCGGCTTCACATTCCAAACGGGCGCTCAGTTAATGCCCATTTTACAGCTTTTACGGAGCCTACTTTGCCGTAGTATATAATCTCCCCACGTACTTCCAGGCTGTAGTTGGGTTATCGCCAAGAGACAGCGGTATCCGAACGATTCCAATCATTGGCGCGAGCTGTAAGTTGCGTATTTCTGTAACATGCAATGAAGCTCTTACTGACTTTCAAATAGCCGTTTTTACCTTTGTTGGCTCTATTGCCATTGGCAAATATGGCAAATACACATTATTTGAGCTCGTTGGGACGGCCATCGCAGCCGTTGCCGGTGGTCTGATCTACACCCTCGATGTTGACACGAATTTGGGCAAACAGATAGGCTACCAGCTGTTGCTGGGCATTGGGATTGGCTGGATAGTCCAGATCCCGCCTATAGTCGCTGGCGTCGTCCATAAGAATGCAGATAAAGCACTTGGCTTGGCAGCTATGCTCGGTGCGTATCTTCTTGGCCCAATCTTTTCTCATATCATCTTGACGTCCTTTTGTTTTTACCGCCTCTAGAGACAAATTCTGACCGCTTCCGTCTTTTTTGCTTTCTACAGTTGTACAGTTCTATTCAGCGTCATTGGCTATTACCGCCTCCTCGGCTATCACCAACAATATATTGATCCAAAAAGTGCCTATCTATGCCCCGGGTACTGCTGCAGCGGCAGTCTTGTCCGTCGGCCCATACGACCTCAGCTCACATTTCAGCGGCGCCACTCTGCTTGGGATCAAGAAGGCCTACATAGCTGGTCTTCGTGGGTCATGGGCGCTCAGCATCGGCCTATGGGGCGTCGCATTTTTCTGTGCGTTCCTCTCCAAGTGGCCTGGCCGGATGGTCCCTGCGCAGGAAGAGACAGATGGCGAAGGAGAGAAACAGGAAACGGCTCTTCCTACAGTAGCTTAGAAGACGGTTGGCATACCTCCATGTCAAGAAGAGAATGGGAGATGTGTTCGACAACACGTCATACTCCTTGCAGCAACTCAGACGACGATTGACTAACGTCCTGTCAGGATGTAACTAGATAGTTCAAGTTTCAAGAGCAGGATGGTTGGGTTTGGTACCTACCTAGGGTATCTCCATGTCTAGAATAGGTAGTTCCACTAGGTTTCGGCTCGCCAGCTCACCACTCAATGAAAGTCCTGAAGTCCAGAAGATGTAGCTCAATGTACCTCACATCGCAGGTCAAGTCAACACGAGTCACTTCTGGACCCACATTAAACGCCATCATGCATATACCTTTGGATCCCACGCATTAATCCAAACCAGCATCAGTGGTTTAGTGGTAAAATCCATCGTTGCCATCGATGGGCCCCGTGTTCGATTCACGGCTGATGCATTCTTTTTCGCGTTCTAGCCGTTAAATTCGGCCACTTCTCTTTTTGCACTGTTGACCACATTGTCACTTCCTCCTCTTGTTGTGTATTTTGAAAACTTCGACATGTAAGTAAACATCGGTAACCTTGAGCAGTACACTCGCCTCAAGCTATATTATCCAAAAACCTCTTACAGCTATGATTTGGAACTGCGAACACGAAGCCTCCGTAAAAGTTATATATATGGGTGCTTTTCAGTTTGTGTCTCTTAGGGATCTATAAGGCTGTACCTTTAGTGACGTGCGCATATGCCCCTCGTCTCATGTCGACTTGGATCAGACTGCCTGTTACACCTTTCTTTTCTCTAGCGTGTTCTCTTCATTATACACGTCCAAACCCTTAATTGAATATATGCTTCTTTCACCGTCTCCCTAGCATCGTATATCACTACTCCGAGACGCAGTCAAACCCTTCTAAATCCGAGGTGTCGAGGTTTGAACATACCCACTGGGCGTTCCCTGTGGGCGACGTGATAGAAATGTTCTTCGCATGGAAATTGTAACATTGCTGGTAGGTGCGTAAGCTTGATGTATGTAATGAGTGACTAACAAGAGACCTTACCTCAGGAGATGAACAGACTAATGTCCCGACCTCAGGGTCGTATTTTGAAGATGTTGTTCCCCACATATCAATGAAGTAGATGTCAGAGATAGTCATATTAGAAGGATACAACTCGCAGAGCGTTTTGTTTGACTGGCCATAGCATTGGTTGACCTCGATCGCCCAGTCGTTGTTGATGCTTTCGTACCTCTCGTATGTGATATTCTTGACGTAGCCAGAGCCACCGCCGCCAGACAGGATTGGCTGGAAGTCGGAGTGAACGCCGGGCCAGACCTTTATCCTAGCTGCATCGCTGGCATCCGTCATCGTGTTATTATAGATGTAGACATTTTCGACAATGTCGTATTGGTTGATGTACTGTCCTAATGAGCCCACGGAAATGCCGTGAGATCCAGTACACTTCAGGCCTTGCACGACGATATTCGTACTATTCGGCTTAAATGAGACGCAGTCGTCCGTGTTGTTAATCACCGAGTTTTGGATGACAACATGGTCTGAGCGATACGTGTCCCAACCATCAGAGTTCTTGACAGGATTGGAATTTGAGGATTTGGCTGTGAGGACCATGTCGCTAATAAGGATATCCGAGCTATTTGCAATGAGATTGAACCACTACGACAAGTCAGCTTCGGGTCCGACTACCCCAGGCTCCTTGGCGTTACACGTACGTTGGGTGGATTGATCATGCGTATGCCAGTAACAGACCCTCCTTGAAGTCCATCGAGTACCAGAGAGATAGGTCTTAGTAAGGAGGAATTTGATGCGAACGCATCCCACCACGATTGTCCATTGCCGTCGATTGTTCCCACACCGGCACCGTATATGTTAACGTCCCTTCCGCCGATCTTCCAGAACGCCGTGGAGTTCTGGAAATCATACTTGAATGAATTAGATACCCAATAGTCGATATCAGCTGTGAATGTGATTGATCCTGAGAGTGCAACATCAACACTGTCTAGAAACGTCAGATCCAATGCGGTACCGATCGTGTAATCCCCATCTAAGACGATCGTGCCGCCATTATTGCAATCGCCGAAAGCATCAAGAATCTGGGATGCGTCGTCTTCTCCGCCACCAAGGGCTGTCACAGAACACGTTTTATTCCGTGCCGGCGAGTCTAATTTAGATCGACCGCTATTATAAGGGAAGGGCTCAATATTCGGTCGTGAAAAGAATGTTTTGCCTATATGTGCGTCTACTCCTGGCGCTGCGATCGCCAACGTAGCCGAGATGGCGACAGCTGTAGCTTCTACGGCTTTCCGATACATTATGACCGCGGTAACTCAGCGTATCAAACCCAAGAGCTTATGCGTTTCACTACAGCATCGCTCTTATAATCTTCATCAGCCGGTCGTCAAACGGCTTTAAGATCTAGCTTGTAGGCCGACCCGGCATGCTAGTAAGTGGCTTGATGGTCATCTTAATCTCAACAGAGTGGGCTATTACACCCACACTGCAAGGCGAAGATATTTTTCCGTCACTCATAAATTGGCATAGATCGGATCTAAGAGGGTACACCGCCAATGCCACGCAACTACGTTGGAGATACTGGGGTAGTGGCCGGGGTAGTGGCTGGGGTAAATGGGCCATCGAGGATGGATTGAGTTCGTTGACTCCCCGCATCACCAGATCAGCATGGGGGTTTAACCTAATGTAATACAGTACCTGCCTAGGTACTCTATAGTTAGAGAGCCAAGGAAATATGTAGAGGAAGGGATTTCTCCGCACAGCGTGTTTACTATGTATAACCATTTCGTTGGGGAACTTGGTGCCAGGGGAGATAGTAGGCACGTTATCCCTCACAGGTGAATAGCGTATGAATCGAATCTTCCACCAGTCATACCGAATTAATGGGCACGACTCAAGGTGATGCTACCCCACCGAGTTATCGTGGGAGCTTCGAAGCGCTCAAATACCAAGGCCTCTTTAGCCATGCCAGTTGCTGTCATTTTACCAAGGGGCCGGTATAAAAGGATGGGTCAGCTACGGACCAAGGCCATCCGCTGATCCATACCGTCGGCATGGGCAGATCTATTGCTATCGATTGCTGATAGCTGTTGACGTTTGACGACGGTTCGCATGGCTCTGCTTAGGGGTGTTTTGCTTCTAACGCTGGGCTTCAGTGAGGCCACTGCTAGCATTACGAGAAGTACACCGGCTCAGACTTACAAGCTATGCCAAAAGAGAACTACTAATCCGCTTGATGGCTGTCCTACGGGCACGATTTATGTAAGCCCGACGGACGAGAGTGCCGAGTTTCAAACGATCCAAAGCGCTATTTCCTCTCTACCCAACGACACCAGTTCCCACGTGATTCTGATAGCGCCTGGAGTATACACGGAGCAGCTCAATGTAACGCGACAAGGTCCGCTCACACTGTTGGGCGTTTCAGACCGCCCGTCCCGCCGGGAAACTTACGCGGACATTACTTACGACTCAGCGCATGAGAACGATGTCCAGATCTACTGGAACTCGGCAAACCACGACGCAATTTTCTCAGATAACGTGTATACCGGGGTTCTCACCGTCGGGCCAAATCTGAATGCGACCTTGACCGGGTCCGGTCCGACGGGCTTTCCCGTACCCGATGATACGCCCTTTGGGTGCACTGATTTCCGGGCTTACAATATCGACTTCCGCAATGAGTATGCGCCATACTCAGATGGCCCAGCGCACGCAGTAGGTGTCAGTCGTGCGAACGCTGGATTTTATTCTTGCGGTTTCTACAGCTGGCAGGACACGGTTAGTTATTCTCTTTTCCGACGCACCTGAAGGCGCCATAATTGACCGGAATGGGAAGGTCTATATCGGCAAGCTGGGCAATGCGTACTTCTACGACACGGTGGTTGCAGGCCAGACGGATTTCCTATATGGCTTCGGGACGCTGTTCATCGAGCGTTCGACTCTGTCGCTACGCAATTGCGGCGGCGGTATCACGGCCTGGAAGGGCACCAACACGACGTTCGCTAACAAGTACGGTGTTTATATCTCGAACTCTCAGCTTCTAGCCGCCAATAGCTCGATCGTGCCCATCATTATAGATAAGTGCTCGCTCGGCCGTCCTTGGAATGCTGAACAGCGGAGCTTGTTTATGAATACGTATTTCGACCCCAGTATCTTGCCTGCGGGATACACGGTATGGGCAGGGCAGCCGAATGGGAATATCGGCGTGAATACTACAATGGCCGTGTATAATGTATTTGGCCCTGGCTATGATGCCATCGCTGAGAAGGCAAGTAATATCACGAAGATATTCGGGGAGAAGGAGGCCGAACCATTCCGTCGGCCAGTAGATGTCTTTATGACACCGGAAGGAACACAACCGAATACCAAGTGGATAGACCCTTCTGTGCTGCTGCCCAGCAGATAGCTTTTAAGAGACGAACATATGAAGTCAACAGGAGCATAGTCACTATACCAAAATTTATTATATAACACTGGGCAGTGTCTATCTGGTCTAACAAATAATGTGATATTTTTTAACTTGCCGCAGTAAAAGGTTTAGGTTATCGATAACAGATATTATAAAATATATAGAGAAAGCACGAGAAACAGTTTTTAAGAATATAGCCTATAGTATATGCCGTATTATTTACTCTGTCTCTGCTACAAACCCCATCTCGGGATACACAAGCAGTGAAGAGCAATAATTGCTAAGCAAGTACGTGAATCTTGATACACCTTAGTAGAAGGAACAGAGTACCCAACATGCCGCCTATTATGCGGGGTATTCTTGTACCTTATGGATCGTGCTTTCCTAATACTAACTATATAAACAACCTTAAACCGAGAGTATTTATTTGTTCGGCAGAAGGAACCTTGAACGTTACCGACTTATATCAAGAAAACACCGATCTCTTATTCTATTTTAACCAAACGCATACTTATCACCCCCCTTCGCCCACTACTCATCCCCCTAATATACAGGATCGATAGCAAAGGTTCTCCGTTCTGCATACCCAAGGATGTCTCGAAACAGTCATCAATCTATCGATCTTATTGATCTTATCGAAGAAGACGATTTCAACGACGCAGATCTCTCTCCAGTGGAACGACATCTTCATAAGTTCCATAACGCCTCCCGTAACGGCCAGCATGTGCCCCTGATCGATCTAACCCAAGACCAGCAAGAACAGGTCAGTCTGTTGGAGTATTTTAGACCCTATTTCAATATATCTAGGGAGTATGAGTGGTCTAATTTCTGTTTCTATGACTACCACAAACTGCCAAAACCTTTTCTACATCTTACCAAATCACGATTATTAACCCTAGAATTTTCAACAGACGGATGCCCTCGATGAATATGAACGCCAAATTATTCTCGAGCTCGAGGGAGTTGCTAGGGACATAGACCACCACCGTCGACCATCAGCACCACTACGACGGAATCCTTTGATCCCAACACGTTTAAAACTCTCTTCCTTTCGGCATAATACCATGCTCATAAAACCTGGAACCGTCGTCGAGGTAGCTGAACGACCCGAAGACCAGTTCAAATGGCAATTTCTTCAAGTCTTGGATATATTTACTGAGACTCAGTCTCATAATGTGATCCTCCGAGGTGTGAGAATTACACGTGCTCGGAACTTGTGCGGGAAGTTACCACGGATGAGAAACGAAGTATGCTCGTGGTACGACATCAACAAGGAAGACAACCGCCCCGAGCATATACAAGCTGCCGTAGAGATTCTAGTTACGGAAGTCATTAAAATCCGTGGGCTAACTAAAACCAACGCTGCATTTCCCACCCACAGATTTAACCCGAATCAGTGGAATGGCAAAGACGAAGCTGAAAACAAGGCAGTCTTGGTTCAGCGTTACAAGTTCTACCGATACTGGCCCACGCTCAGCACAATGACAAACAAGAAGTCTGTTAGTGGTGCCTTAGTTCGTCTAAGGGCTGCCGACATCGAAGAAAAAAATTTCAGGGTTGCCGACGACAAACTAAGGAATGAATTTCGTGGCGGAATCATACGTGGAGGATCTTTTAAGGGTGGTCGATTGGCCATACCTACCGTCGATCTTGACAGAGTCAAGGACGATCGAAACACTCCAGTGACACTGGGACGTAAGCAAATGTATACGGCTGATGATATGTTCAGTGGCGCTAGAGGAGCTTCATGGTAAGGAGTCGTCTTTCCTTCTCTATCCTGCGATTTTGCGTGTCAAAGCGTATGCAGAAGTTAATAACGCTATGTTGCTACAGTGGCATTCGACAAGCTGGTTTACAGTTGAGATTCGCTTGCGACTTCGACGAGGCGGCCTGTCAAACGTATCAACTGAATTTCCCAGAAGCTGTATTAAAGCAAATGGATGTTTTTGACTTCGTTGAGTCAAGAACTCCCACTGGCCCCTCGGACACCGTACATATATGTGTGTAGTTTTTCTGTCTTCTTGAAATACCTAGACATTTGATGGAAATGGGTATTATTGACGCAAAGTACTACTAGCACCTCCGTGCCAGACATGGTCACCAGCCCATACCTGTCCCGGGAAAAATGACGAGGCAAACGCCGGCGCTCTCTTTGCCTGTTCAGGTATTCTCCGGGGACGGCGCCCTCGCCTGTCAACTGGTGAGCAGACATTCGGGCTTTTATTTGATCGGAATGAAGAATTCTTCAACGCTCTTGTCGGTCAATATACCGCACTAGGCTATTCATTCAGTTGGGACATATTACGGTTCAAGGATTACGGTATACCTTCCAGCCGGAGGCGCTTAATTTGGATCGCGTCTTGCCCAGGAGAAGCACTGCCGCCATTTCCAATGCCCACAAACGCCGAGTTTGGTAGAGAGCTACCCCTGCCAGTAACAATTAATTCCGTGTTAAAAACAATTACACGGCGACATCATGATCCTCTTCATGATGTTGAGGATATGCTTTCCAGGGCACGAAACAACCCAAAATTTCCAAAGACACCTTACAACGACAGATGCCAAATTGGCACCATAACAACTTCGGGTTCTGAATGGGCTCATCCTTCTGGTAAGAGAAATTTCACCGCAAGGGAACTAGCCTGCATCCAAGGATTCCCATTGGAGCACAGGTTTGTTGGGACAAAGACACAGGTTAGGCGTCAAATTGGAAACGCATTCCCGCCTGTTGTTGTTGAAATCATATACCGCCATCTCAGAAACTGGCTACTGAAGCAAGATTTGGTGGTTCCTAGGCGAAGAGAATCCTTGCAACGAACATCTACGACCGATTGGGAGCGCCGTAGTCAACAAGATGTTATAGTTCTTGATCCAGTTGATGAAGGGGTGGTTACATCACGTCACTCGACGCCTAGAAACCTCATCATAATTGATGATGACGACATCGAACAGTCTTACGACCAAGAACTTTCTATTAACCGCAACAGGCGAAGTACCAGGAGCCAGGCTAAAGATGTCATTCTAATTGACGAATCCGGAGACACAAGCATGTCAGACTTCATGGGCGTTGAAGGGTCGAATTTCTCTCGCGAAAGCTCGCGCACACTATCCGCAGAAAGCCTTCTATCCCTCTTTGAAATGGAGGTGGATTAATGCAACGTCGGAAGAGGGTAGGCTTCTAAGTGGATCAAGAGAATACAAAGGGAGGAGTATACAACATGTTGTCGGTCTGTTTCAATCTGTCGGTGTCACTGTTAGGAGCGGTCAACTTGTTAGGGGCATCATGCGCTAATGATTAATGTTTGAAGAGAGATATTGTAGGAGAAAAGGCGACAGAGAAACGTCGCTGGGGTTGGCAATAATAGTGAGGAAGTTCTAGGGACTATGGATATGAAAGTGTAGTTTGCATCAGATGGGAAAAGAGACCGCTTGACAGTTGAGCACTTCTTAGAACATGAGCTACGACATACAGAGCTGAATATATGCTGCTAAAGACATCGCATATTTGCGTGTGCCCCGATTAGGTACGCAACATCTCATCTTTCTTTAAGCGAATAGATGATTATGCTCGCCAGATCATTCTTGGCGGACAAATCAGTGTAAAGAGCGAGGCTTTAGAAAGCAGCAGAAGAGTGGCGGTAGAATTTACCATTCTTTTTCTTTCTGATGAGATATGGTCGTTACATTTCTTCCCCATGCTCTACCGGGGAATACCTATCAGGCACAGGCTTAATAGGCGATGACCTTTCTCATTTACTCACGCATTATTGAGGTATTTACCAGCAATGAAAACTAATGACTACTAGTGACCTTGAATTGAGACAACCTGCTACATTATGCTTTTCGTTGACGAACTCCGTTGGAACATGAACCCCTTGATTTCTACATAATATGGACATAGAAGCATATATATAGGATACTCACATATCTGGGAGATGATAGTGACACACATCCAATATAAAACGAAGTCGCCGTCCGGGTGCACCCCGGGTCTTTTTGGCGTCGCTGCAATGCAGAGCAGATCAGGATTGACACATGCAGCAACCCGGGCCCAGGACGGGACTAGGGTTGCACAAAGTCATGCAGCGCTGGGTATCGTGACAAGAAGCTAACGTGGCTGATGACGACTTTTTGATGTCTACTTACCTGTGAATGCGCTTCGGAATAGTCGCGAGTACACTAAGATATAACCGATGCTTAGCTATGGAGCGTGAAGCCTATTTGATGTTTGGATAAAACCACTGCGGCAGTGTGTCATGGTGGGTTGGGATGAAATCAATGATGCTGTATTCAATGCATCACACTACCTAACCTACTAAGTAAGTAGGTATGGTTCTACTATGTATAGCTCAGAATGCAGAGTCCGATATACGGTCAGTACCTACCTACTACTAGAAGTAGGTAGGCCAGCAGCATGTACAACTTACAAGGGATGTGCCGAGAGCCAGACACTCTAACTTTACTTAGTAGTGCATCTGTACTATAAGTATAAAGACCTACCATAAAACTAATGTGGGTATAGTGTAAGTTCGGCTGACTGCGAAGAATAGCGCTAAAGCTGACAGCTAAGCCGGTCTAGGCAAGGAGCTATGGGTAGTTTAGCAGTGGCCTGTCGTCACTGTCGTCATTGTGGCCCGCACGTTAAGTGGAGTGGACACGCCAATTACCTACAGTAGTATTTCTACATAGGAACCTTCGAGACGCCAGTCAACTTTCTTCGCATATATGATTGATTAGGCGCCGTCTTTTGCCGCTATTGCTCCCGTCCCATTTCCCTCGCGGTTGCGGCCTCCGAGCACGTAGAAAAGAAGGCTACCTAGTCAAACAAAGAAGCTGAAATCTAGTCTGAGACAATCTAAGCCTCGTCGTCATCGTTGTGGATCGGTGTAACGGGCATCGTTGAAATAGCTGACACAGGTACGTCGTTCTATCTTGGAACACCTGAACGCATTTTCTTTGTTGCCCGGTCAAACCCCTCAATTATATTGATTCGTCTCCCGCCAAGGAATAAAAATGAGCTACGAATATCTATGTTGACTTTTTTTGGAGAATAGATCGCCATCAGGATGGCGCGATCAAGTACGCCTCGTTCTTTTACACGTTTCACCGTCCCAGCTAACATCTCTCGCTTGCTCGCAGATGTTGCTCTTGCGCCGCTGTCCCTCATTTTCCTCGGCGGTGCCACCGTACTCCTATTTTTCGTCGTTTTGTCCGGCGTAACACGAACATCGCCCCTGCGCCAGACGTATTTCCTATCCGCCGACACTTCAGGTATTACCGGAGCACGCTCGGTCTCGCAATGGACGTACTTCCGCATCTGCGGCCAGGGTAACCTCGACTGCGGCCACTCGTGGCCAGACCCGCCGGTTGGATGGGCCTGGGACAAGAACCCGACAGGGGCGAACCTACCAGAACGTCTCATCGGGTCGTACGGAGGCGGCACGACCAGCTACACATATTATTACCTCTGGAGATTCGGCTGGGTCTTCTATTTGCTTTCGCTACTATTCACCGTCCTAGCCTTCTTCACTGGGTTCGTGGCTTGCTGCGGCCGCCTGGGTTCGGCAATCGCCGGCATGATGTCCTCTGTCGCGCTCTTTTTCCACACAGTCGCAGCCTCCCTAATGACGGCTACTTTCGTCAAAATGCGCGACCAGTTCAACTCAGCAGGTCGCAGCGCGCAAATCGGCAAGTACGCCTTTGGCTTCACCTGGGGAGCATGGGCAGCACTCTTCATTGCCACGGTGCTTTTCTGCGTCGGCATTCGTGGTAAAAGAGATAATTATTCAACCGGTGGCACACGCTGGGGCCGCAAGAGGAGTGTACGCAGTCGACGAAGCTACGACATGGGTAACCATCGAGTTAAGGATAACTACGTCTAAATCTCATGCCCGTCGAACAAAATAAGCCCCCCGGGTCATCTCATCTAGACTCTTACGGCTACCGAGGACATCAATTCAACTCGCGAGCAGAACTAATGCGACGGCGGGCGATTAGCATAATGACGTTCGAGAACGACACGATGAGGAGTAAGATGGAGTAATATTTAACGATGATGATAATATTAACGCCGCCTATTGAATTAGAACGTTAATTGCATGAGTGCCTAGAAGCGAGGGTAGGCCCGATCGCTGCTAGAGTGCTGCCAGATACTACGAGATAAATAATACACTGAAATCAAACGATCCTAGCGCAATGCGCGAAATCAGGTGCATTGTTGGTATCTGAAGCGGTAATGATGTTGTAGGAGTAATGGAGACTAATTGACAGGGAATCCACTGTGAGGGGTAATATAGGTACTCCCCCGTAGAGTGAGTGCCCACCTAGTGGACCAGACGGGCTAGTGGACCACCCACTAAAGGGGTAGCCCACACCTCCTACTTTCACTTCAACAACCTATTATTCCACCAAAACAACTCCATTTTACTTCAAATTCAACATGCGTATTAGCTATAAAGCTAGGTTAGCTGCGGCTGTAGCAGCAGTTAAAAATAAAGCCATTTACTAAAGTACAGCTAGCAAATACGCAGTTTCTTAAACTATTTTTTCTTAGCGGCTTTATAAGGGCCTTACGCGCAAAAAAGCTTATAAAACTAACTATTTTTTTAAACTAAACGTTAAAGCTTTTATTATATAAGCTTTATTTAATTATAAAATAGTTAAAAAAACCTGTTATTGCTAAAAAATTATTTAATTTGCTAGATATATTTTTAAAGCTTAAAATTAATAAAAAATATTTAATTATTATTAAGTTAACTGTTTTATATAGCGCTATTTAAAAATAAAAATAAAGCTTTAAGCTTTTTTTAAAGCTTTATAAACTACTTTTAACTTTTTTAAATAAATAAATAACTTTTTTAAATAATTTATTAATATTTATTAAAAATATTATTTTAAAGCTAAATATATTATAAATATAAATAAATATAAGCTTTATAAAAATAAATTAGCTTTAAATAAAATAATAAGCTTTTTAAAAACTTAGCAAAGCTTTTATTAATATTTTAATAAAAAAGCTTAAATATTTATTTTAAAATATATTTTA